>ML803761.1:238245-272891 GCA_009831015.1 Picea engelmannii | reverse complement strand
CAGTAATATGATTCTTTCCTATAAAGCTTGTTGTGTTTTATTGTATGATTCCTTGATCACATACATAGGTTTTTATTGAGTTTATGTTATTGCTATCACTTTGGTTGGTTTGTGTTGTCTTGGTCTTGACCTCACGAGAGCACTAGAGTGAAGCAAGAGCAACAAAGACCCTAGGAAGCGATACTAAGGTATGTTACTTGTTCCTTCCTACTAGTAAATTCAATATATAAAACTTAAGGAAAGCGTCATGTTCTGTCTTGCTTTGTTCTAGATCCAGGTGGATCTAGGGAGATCGGTTTGTGTCTGCACTTACGGATTTATCCAATAACACTGGTCGACTGGTATAAGGAACTCTGCAAGCCATTCCTTAGTTATTTCTTCCATGTCCTCCTTGGTGAGCTTATAGTAGGATTGAAGTTTTTCTTTATGTTCATATCTGCATGCAGTGATATAAATAAAATTTCTATCTGTGTGGAACTTCACAAATGGCCTGAACATGTGCAGGGTGTTCAGTGTCATATGAGGTAAAGACTCAATATTCCTCTTCAACTGCAAGTAACAGGTGTGGAACACCACGTTTGATTGCCATTTCTTAGCCATGTCGCTTGAGTACCAGAGCTTGGTGAACTTCACAACTAGGGGTTCAGACGACTCAATCTCAGGGAAGGTTGCTCCTTCAAGCATCTCCCAAGTAATGAAGGTGATGAGGATCAACATCCAACTGAAATGGAACTCATATCCCTAATCTTGAGCTTCGTGATCTTTTGTAGCACTTCAATGCATTTTCCTACGAGGTTGATGACAAACCCTGTGACCTGCGTGGGTCGGTTCTTCCTTACTAGTTTACCAGTGATCAACTGGAAGGCTAGGCACACTGCACCATTCTGGATGGAATCTACCTTGTATCATTTCTTCCCCTTCTCCACATCACCATAGGTGTCTTTGATTCTCTACGCTAGGGCATGATCTGCATCCTTCCCTGGATAAATTTCTTGTGGGTCTGGTCCTTGCATGCTTAATTCAGTGATCCAATGGATCAACACCAGATCTACGGTGATGCATCTGTCCAACCATAAATAACTGCCATGGAAGCAAGACAATAGAAGTTTAACACACACGTTAACCTCCCGATTCCTTCCAAAGTGGGGTATCTTCATTACATTCAGGATGGTGGACCTCACGATGTCCATGGTCCATGGATGGGGGATGATCTTTGACTTCGTCCCCTGTCTTGGTCAAATACTTATGTGGGGTGAGCATGCCATAGGTCCTGTGATCTCCCAAGTTGAAGTCACTGATCTTAAATGTCATCATCTGTCGCAACTGATATCCAACTGTGTGTATCCCCTTTAGGATTTACGTAGTGATAAAGGTGTAGTTGAAGTCCTTCGGGACACTGTCACAAATAACCATGCCAACCAAAGGCGAGATATAGTCAGGTAGGATAGATGGGATGAGATTCACATTCTCCAAGTCATCACAATGCTTGATATGTTTCTCAGTAGCGGGTCGGCTAGACCGACATTGTGCAGTCGATGGGGATGCTTCCAATCCTCATGTCGATGAAGCTTGTATGCCTGTGGAAATCACCTTTTCATCCATCAGGTCTATTAGGATCTCTTCAATGGACTTTTCTACTGCACTAATGTCATCTAACATGCACACTCGAGGTCAGATATCTGAGGTCGGTGAGAAAACACTCAATTTAACCGAACCTGTGGCGATCTCTCAATAAGCACTACGCAAAAGAAACTAGTTCTTTGTGGGCTTGGATAATCACAATTGGAAAAAGTGTTCGCGGTGAAACATTCGATGGGATAAATGGAGAACTTTGTAACAGACTCTTTCAATGAGAAGGAATGCCTCAATCAATGCAATTCCATCTGTTATGGCATGGTCCCAATGGTCCAATGGAGAACGTTCCAACAATAATTGTGTTTATATCCATTCTGAAGCGTCATTCTAATGGTCGGGATGCCTCCAACGGTCATATTTCTTCGTCATGGAAAAGTGCCAACCTGCGCTGTTCTGATATCTCGACGAAGTTCCAGTTCTACAAACCTTCCTTCTGCGAAGTCCTCTCTGGAACTTCCTGCAATTTTTCTAACTTTGCTTTCTTCTTGTTGAGATTTCTGGCTTTCTTTCCTGTGATTTGAATCATTGTTTTCCTCTTTCCATTATTGTTCTTATCTCCTCTTGGCATAGTAACTTCCCATTGTGGAAGGTCTTTCATAGGGTTCGAGGGTAATACTTCTTCTCTTTTTGGGGTAGGTGCTCTACTTTCATGTATGGATAAGGGTTTCAAGTCTTCCTGTGTTCTTTCAACTTAGACAGCCAGGTCTTTGGTCCTTAGTAGCTTTGACTTGTCCTCCTGTTCTTCTAGTAAGTGTGTTATTCTCCTAGACATGAAATCTCTTAGTTCTTTCTTTTTCTGTTCTAGAGTTTCCTCTTCTTGTTTCCTTCGTATCTGATCTTTCTCAACCCAAGTTTTTCCCAGCAAAATAGCAAATGGGGCATTGTTCTCAACAAACTTAACGACCTCAAATTCTTCTTCTATCGAAGTGTCATGAGAACTCATAGGTATCTGGGTAAGTCTTCCACATAGGGTTATCATCTTCCCTTTAAACAATCATATTCCTCCCAATGAAGCAACCATAGCAGGCTTTCCCAAAAATTCCCTAGTTCTTTCTGTCATGATATTCACCTATGTTTCCTCATCCAGGACACAGTCTATGTCGAAGTCTCCTATTCTTGTTTCTATGCACTCCTTATCTTTTAAGGCCTCTGATAATTTGATATCTCTGTGATCATTCATGATTTCTCTCATATGTAATAATACAGTCTCTGATTCTTTCTGGTTCTTGAGCATATTCTTAGTTTCTTGACCTTCCTTATGGTCTTCTAGTCTCATGTTCATCTTTTCAACTTTAGCAATAATTCTAGGGAAATCTAAAACTTCATGTCTATTAGCCTTACAACAAAGGAAAATAGGACCTTGACTAGGGAATTCCTTAGCAAGATGTCCCGGTCTTCTACAATTATAACAAAGAGTCAATCCTTTCTTTCTCTTGAATGATCCCCAACCTTTCCTGTACTAAGCACTGGGATCATAGTGGTGGATCTGCAAAAAAATATTTCTAGGATCCTGCATCCACTTGTTAGTCCAACAGTTCTTTCTATGCATAGGAATAACATATCTTTCACTAGTTCTATCATATCTATTCATATCAAATCTTCTTTCTTCTATTTGTGCCCTAGTTTTTCAAACTAGGACAAAATATATCAAACATACCTAGATCCATTCTTTTGAAATAAAAATTTGCACTTATCTTACCTTTATCAGAGCACAAAGATTTAAGATCTTACCTCTTTTCTTCATATTGGTCTTCTTTTCTTAACGTAGAGCTTTGCAATTCAAGTAGATTATTACGCCCTAAAGAAACAAATCTACGCACATAGCTTTCTCTTTTCTTCAGTTCCCAGCAATCATAGTTTCAAGTCCCAGCAACGGAACCATTTGTTGGCACAGGGGCAGACCCAGGGTTCAATGCTTCAACAATGCACCAAAAAAACCCTAACTACGGGCCCTTTCGACAACACCTGCAAAGAAGATGAAGTCTCACTCGAGGTAGAGGCAGGGGTGGTTTCATGACTCAAGTGTCTACTACCTACCCAAGACATAGATCTGTGATCACATTACTTAAGAGAGCACTTAGCAGTTAACATTCATTAATTTTTAACTCTTATCCACTGCACAGGAGAAAACCCTAATTATAGAACAACGCAGTATTCAACAAAATCTAACACATCCAAGCACTTAGCATATAGAAATATATCAGATCTAGCATTCATTCACATCACTAAACACTAAGCTAATATATCAGATGCATCTAACATATATTTCTACACTAATAATAACTCACATAACAACCATAATGCACAAAGCAACCACAACACATGAAATATGTGGTTCACCCCCAACGTGGGGCTACATCCACCAAATATTCTTCTCTTTATTATCTTCGTTCAATGCACAGAGCCACAAGACCCACTCCACATAGGACAAGAGATATGTGCCCACCTAGCCAGATCCTCCTTCCCCGAGTTAGGTCACAACACAAATATTTCTTACACAGTCTTCACACCATCTTCTTACAATCACTTGCACTTAGCTCTGCAAGTCTTAACACATAGCATGCACAAATCCTCTAGCTCCACACTAAGCCAAAAAAATTCTCTACTACTCCTTTCTTACATCTCCTAGATATATCTTTATACATTGCAAAAGGGTCCTAAACATGGGTAAACCCATGGGCCAACATCCCATTCCCGTTACATAAAACCCTAAACCCAAAAATCCCTAAAAAGGGGGCAAGATCCCACAATATTCACTTCACCTTGCACTCCATCTTTGACCAGCCTATCGAAGTTCCAAAAATGGTCAAACATGACCAAGGTTCTCCAAAACTTGGTCAAGGGACAACACACAATGTTCCATGTTAGCACTTGAAGTATTGCAGAGTTGTCCTTCGCAATGGAAAGCCTTGCTATCATGCATAGGGGAATCGATCCTTTAGAGTCAAACATTATTTCCTTTGACATAGAACCAAGTGAGCTACATCTTTGACACCAATTGGCATTGCAAATCATATTTGGTTGTCTTAACAAGAATATCTTTCATACAGTGATTGACGAAGGAGAGGCACTTGCATTATGTATTTATCATGTTGGGAAGCCCTTGGTTCTCCTCATCTCACTACGTCTCAAACAATCCTAAAATATTTTGATGGAAATTTTTCAAATACCACAAAATTCTTACTTCCTTATGCATTGAGCTTGGGGGAAACATTGTCTTCGTAGAATTTAAAGTAGTATACGCCACACTCAACTATAATATTCTCGTGGGTCACACTTGGTTCTACACAATGATGGATTTTTCATCCACTATATTTCACATCAAATTTTTTCCCCATCAAGGAAAGATAGTCACCATCGACCAACTCGATTATTTCACACCCAACTTGCGAGCTAATCCTAGCACGAACATTCCTTTTATAAGTGAGTCTTCTGGGGGGGTATGAAAGTGTCCATGTAGGTATGTTTAAAGATCCATATATTATTGGGATATTCCCCCTTCCTATACCCAATACTACCCATATTTCTCCTATCAACATGATTTTCTCATCTTCGGTGTATCCCTTAGATCAGTTGATCCTTGGGTAGTACCTCATCCCGAGGATGTTGACTCATATGGACCATCCATCTAGCTTAGCATAATTGAGATTGTCTATCCAAAAATACCATGATCATTCATTGATACTGGTCAACAACTCCATCCTCATGTGGAGTGTGATAAGCCTTCTCCACTTGTATAGGTTGTTGACTCTCTCAATTTACATGATTTCCTAGACATTAAATTGCCTTCAGAAGAGGCCATCCCAGAAGTCATGGATTCCATTGATAAGTGCAGAGAGGATGAGAATCATCAGTACACCTTCCTTCTCCCTGATTTGGAACTGATGAGAAACAACATGATGATTATTGATTCAAAACTAGGGGCATTGGCTGGGACATCCAATAGACCTCCCAGTCTTGACACATTTCCACCTCAATTATCTTTTTCATAACTTTCCACTAAATTCTTTGTTATCCCTTCCATCGAATATTTTTGTTTTGTACTTCCTTCATGTCTTGATGGATCCCATAAAGGAACTTCCATATCTCAAAAAACCACTCATGATGAGTATCATCGTATCCAAAAATTAATTCCTACATGACATGGCCCCAACATGGTGTGCCATATGATGCCAACAACGACTCACAAGTTCATCAATTATGAAAAATATCCTTGGCCCGAGCCTAGTAATGGGATCTTATTGGCGTAAATTATCACGATGTGTTGTGTCTTGTACACATGTATGTGGTGTGAGTGTCTTTTGTTTTGTGTACAACATATCAAAACAAAATAAAAAATAATTTATTTTTGGGATTTCACTATGCATTTTTACCTTGGAATCTAGTTTACATGTGTTGACAGGATTCTAGGGATGTTTTTCTTACAACAATGGGTACATCCATTGAAATTGAGGTACATGTTACCAAACTGGAATATAGGGATAGGTTATTCCCTCCATTTCTCACCTTGAATTATTAACCATCCATACTACCTTTACTATGTCTTAGGTTAGAACTCGACTAGTTGCGACATTATCCACTCTTTTTTCATGTTAAAAATGGGTCAATAGTGCCTACCATTCATGGGTGCCCTAGTTAACACCCATATTTTCATATAGTGCCCATGCTACAATTTTCCCGTAGGCCCGGGAACCCTCCATAGTGCTTTATCCCCCGAAATTGAGCCATATTCACTCTCTTTGCATATATGTTTTCAGCCTTCCCAAAGGGGGTTCCCACAGTTTCTGTTGTTTAAATGGTCGCAATTTATTATTATTTTTTTCTTGCTACTTATTTTTTCTACATCTCCATTTTATTCCATTTCTTATCGAATTGCATCCATTCTTGACCACTAGCCATCTATTTTCTCCCATTTTACAAAACCCCTGGACGAGAATTGCTATTACGAGTGGTCATAATTTACTATGAGTCCTTTTGCAAGCAGTTTCTTAAGTCATGTTCAATGTTCCTGGAATTTCTTTGCAAACCACTCTTTCTCTCCATCCAAGCTTACTATTACCCCTTTGTCACACTTGGTAACCAACCATGACAAAGGTACACCTTGTAGTCTCCTTTTTAAACTTTTTCAAACTCCCTAAACATGAAAATATTGTTGAGTGAGCTTCTTTTCTTTCACACTCATTAAATTTATTTGAAAGGATGTATATTCAGTGTAAGTTTAAACCTTTTCTGGACCGAATGGAATAATTACGAAAAATGAATACTCTAGTCAACCTTGGCTAGAAGAGTTCTTCCTTGTATTGTTTTATACATTTTTGGGATCGGGGGACTAAATTTACAAAAAATAATACCATTGGAGTCTTCTTTAAGTTATTTTCATACTCTCTAAATGTGAAAATATCATTGATTTTACCTTCTCTAGACTCGTAAAATTATACATTGAAGGACCCATATGGAATCAAACCCCTCCTTCATCGGGTTTGTTAAACATGTGATGCAGGACTCATCAAATATGAGCTATATCGAGCATCTTTTATCCTCCTCAAGATCATAAAAAAACAAAGAGGTATCCGAGATTCATGGCTGGGTAAAGTTTGAGGGGTTTTTAGTCTAGTCATCTTCACAAATGGCGGTCATCTGTCAAGTCACCCTTGAACAATGCATACGTTTTACGTATATGTACCACAGTTGAGTTATCCATTGCCTATAAATCACTACCATATCCCTTAGTTTTTATACTCCACCGACTTCTCACTCTTCTAGTCTACCATGGTGAGTGTTTTGGTCATTATCGAGTCAATGTTGCCAAGTCAAGTTATTTTTCGTGTCATTTTTTTCAATGGAAGTCTACCTATGTCGACCATTTTCAGTCCTTCAACCCATTTATCCTAGCCATCCCTGATTCATTTATGCTCTAATTTATACACCATCTACCTTTGTCTATTTCATGTTGATTGATGGGGGATACATCAAGGCCCTCCTTCAACGGATTTCATCCCATCGACACCAAATCATTATCCAGGATAAAAATCTAGAAACCAGTCAGTACCTTGGGTCTTGCTGACATCATTTTATTGTAAATCGTGATCGATCGCATTCTACAGGAGTGTAGGGTGTGACCAAGTCTATTACTCTCAAATTAGGAAAGGTTACAATGATATGGGATCAAGATCAGATTTCTCGTAATTCAACCTCAAGAAGCTTGTTATTTTGAGTGTCTAAGAGTTATCCACCATCTCATCTATTTCATCCTATATATTGAGGGTCTCCCATGGGAAAAGGGGGGGAAAAGAAGGAGTAAACTTATAATATCATATTGATTACAGAGCTTGGGAAAGGAAATTGGGAGAAGCTTCATCAAGCTATTTGTTTGTAAGTTGTAAGCCTTTTTCTTTATTAATAGAAGATGCACATGATTTTCCCCTTTAATTGATTACATATGGTGATTATAATATTTTTAGAGAGTTATTTTCTTTTATGTATTTACATCATATTATTATATCTATCATTGATTGATACATGTTGCATTTGATCTTGTGAGAGGTGTTTGTTGGTGTTCTTATATGTGTAAATCTACGTTCATGAAAGTGAAGGACATATTCAAAGGAATGAATGGAAAAGTAACATGCAGGGGAAACCATTGAAATACTGAGTAAGTCCTCTACTCTTTCACCTCAGAGATTGCTTCATGTATGAATTAGATCTTGTAAAGTATTTAGATTTCATATATATTATGTCTTAGTTCTAGGAAGAGCCTAAGGGAGGTAACTCCTATAGGGTACATTTATCCTACAACACTTCTCTGCACTCTCCAAATTCTCCTAACATCTCTCACAATTTTCACCCCATTATGTACCTTGGGCACCAGCCAAGGTTTAGAGCCCTAAGGAAAATGTATCCAATTACTCCCCTGATCTTCCCTCTCACTCAGGTTGCTACACATTTCACAAATTTTTGTAATGAGTCTCCAGCTAGAACCACTTGTATATGTTTTGTTATACATTGTTGACCCTATTGACAAAAACATTAGTTTCAGAATGCCCTTCCTATCATCATCATCACATAGGGTACTCACCATGGTGGCTTCTCGAGCTTTCTCCTCTCCTCCTAAGCATTGTGTACTCCCACCAAATTGAACACTCCTGAGTTTAATGGAATTTAGTTTCCACCTAGGACGTTCCTGTATAGGCCTCCTATTCATATGATGTCTACTTGCTCCTGCCTCCTTGTGTGTTTCTCCCATAACAAACTCACATACCCTTTGGCCTTACCAAGGAGCCAAATTCCTGTGTTGTCTAGTCAAGCGTTTCTAAGTGTCTCAAGTGTTGCACTTCACTCTTCTCGGTGATGTTAGTGTCGCAAATTCTATGGTCCATTTTGATAAGTGTCATACCTTATTTGTTAAACTTTTCCTAAGTGTCTCCACCTCAACACCATGCATGAATGATCCATTACATCCCCTTTAGCATCAAGAAGAAGAAGACACCTTTAAACCCTAACAATTTGGCCTTTTTTCCTCAGTCATGACTTTGTTTGACAATGGAATCCCCCTTTCTATGAAAGGGGGGAATCCATACTCCTATTATAATTCTAGGGGGGAATCCTAGATGTGCTATACACCACTCTGAAGGAGCATCCATGAATATTTGCTCAAATCCAAGGGTGATTTTAGGGGCTAAATTTTGCTTGTGGGCTAATTTTCCATGGTTTTTCCAAAAAAGAGATTCGCTATTTTAAAAATGATTCACCCAAATTCTATAGGATACAATTATTTTAACTTAAAAATCGCCAAAATTTTATAAGAACTATAGAAAATCCTTAGAAATTTGAATATTTTTACAAAAATATCGCCAAACATTTATAGTTCGAAAATGAAGGATTAGTAAGATTCGCCAAGGTTTCTACATTTAAAAATAAATTTCCATCCTTAAAATCATCCCTGCTAAAATCCCATGAATGTAGGAGAAATATTCAAGAAAATTATGGATGGTTCTGGGATTGTTTTCTTGTTTGCATCAAGATATGATTCAAGAATCCTTCCATCCTATCTTGGAGAAAGCATAACCATGAAGATAAATCAAATCCTAACCTAATCCACCTTATCCTCAACTACACTCATGGTTTATCCTAGTGGTTATCCCTCCCTACACCTATATAATCAGGCCATTTTAAATTGAGAGGGGTGATGGAAAATAAGTGTTGATGGGTCCAAGATCCTTTGACTCAATAGTAGGAAGAAAACCTGCCTTAGAGGCCGAATTAGACTCTAGAGTGTTTGATGAGTTGAATGGTTCTCCAAATCTTTTGATCTAGCCAATTTGTCGATGGGATTTAATAGTGATTAACAGGGTATCTTTCTATGAAAGTTCCTTCTTTAGGGTTACTCATTATAGAATCAACTACTGAATTCAAATATGGAAGCAGTTCCTCCTCAATCCAATCACATAACATTTTTGATGAAAATAAAAAAAATCTGTCACTTGCTCTAAACAAAACTTCTTAATTAAAGTTGCACATAAATAATTCTTTTACAATTCTCAAAAAGAGGGTCTTTCCCAAAACCATTGACCCTTCCCTCGAGGTTGATCCCCTTATTTATAAATAATCACTAACTTCAAATAACTACTAAAAGCTTGTGTTAAGTAAAGAAAAATAATGACACGTGGCACTTGATATCTTTGTTCTCTTGATATATTCTAGTGGTTCTACTAGAGTGGATGATTCTTCTCATACTCTGACGACTTGACAAAGAGATCCTTGCATGTGTTAGCATACAAGGATGGAAGGGTTTCCTTTATCTATATTTATCGTTCTCTATATATAATCATCTTGGCACTTAAACGATGCAGTACTGTGTGAGACTTAATTATGTGTTCCATAAAATTCTTTACCTAACCTGGTGTTATGTTGGCCACCTGTGCAATATTTGCTTCCCATGTTGAGTCTTTTTATGCATGTCATTTGACTATGTCATGCAAATCAACAAATTCTTCAGGTGATCTGAACTCTAGAAGGCCAATGTATTTCATCTCTTGATTGATCTTCTCCCAACTTTTCTTGCACTCGACCCACCTTTCCTGTATCTTTCGCTGAGATTCCTGGGCCATACTTACCCAGTATTCAGCTTCCTTCCTAATTCGGGAGATGTTGCTATCCATCAGCACTCGAATGCCATGTTCTTCCATGTCTTAGCCTTTCTATACTGCAAAAATATAATCAATTTGCTCCATAGCCTAGTATGCCTTTTTATACCATCTCTCCATGTCTTTATAGGTTTCTAGCCCCATGAGAGTGTCTTCTTAAAAATCAGATAAGAATGCGGTGAAGATATTTCTTTCTCTTGTGAATTGTGCGTATGCTTCTCGGAATTCACTCTTCAGGAAAAATATTGCTTGCGTTGAGTCCTGGTAATATTTCACTAGATGGAGCAGATAGTCCAACTCCTTCTTTGCAGTGGTTAGTTCCTTTTCCTCCCATTTTTCTGGATCCAGTGTGGCATCAGTTATAGCCATTCTTGCACTGATTAGCTTAGTTATCTTCACATTTTTTGTGCTGAGCAATGTTTCTTATGTGGTAACAAGGAGTGTGCTATCAAGCATGAGCCTTCTTTTCTTGGTTTTCCTTCTCATCACAACCTTCCCCTTTTGTCATAAGAGATCACTTGTATGTCGGTGACCTCATCCACTAGCTCAGGAATCTGTTGGTCTCCCCAGATCAGAGTGTTTCCTAGGATTCCCACCGTATATATTTGTTCTATGAATAGGTCTTGTACTTATTTAACATCGGAATATTTTGTATGTTTTGGTGACTTGACCTCTTGCTGGTGTTCATCAGGTGGTGGAGTTTCAACCTTAGATGGGGTGATGGGAACAGGTTCAATACTAAATTGGTGATTGGATGTTGAGGTGTCGATCTATAGTTGTTGCAATTCCTCTTCCTATTCACGAGAGCCCAACTCATCCTTGGAGGTGTCTTTCAGAGTCCTCTATAGGAAAAGAAACTCAATGTCCAGCATTCTCCCAAACTAGTTTTTTCCTTCTTAGGGAATGGAAGTTAGAGCTTCAGGAGTTAAAGAATATGTTTCTCCTGGTTCTCCCTCCTCCATGATTGGTACTGGGGTTATGAGTGAAACCATTGAGATTTCCTAATCATCATATATGGTAATCAGGTCTATGAGGACATCGGGCACGTCTTTCCCACTTGATGTTCTTGTTTCCCCCAACTGCATTACAACAATGGTCAATGACCTTTCCTGTGGTGACGTAATGTCTGGGTTTTCTAGATAAGCATTCTCCTCCAGTGGGGTTGATTATGAGCCATTTAGCTCCTCTTCGATGTTGATTGTGTCGTTCGAGGTTACCATTATGGGTTTTAACAGTTGGGGATCATTTTCTAACCTTTGGATGACTCTTTGGGATTATTATAATAAAAACATCCCTCTCCTCTGTGACTATATGGCTTCTACTTCTATGTTCTCTTCAACCCTAAGGGATTCTTGAGTCATTTTTTCTTTCGTTTCAACCTGCTCATCCATTTTAATGGCTTTAAATCTTGTCATATTGGGGTTAGCGTTTCTCTGGAGCACCTCCTCCCAGTCCTAGGTAGATTCTATAAATAATTCGTCTTCAAACTTATCATGTGCATATGGAAAGAAGGAGGATACTTGTGATGCATGCTAAAGTAATAGGCCTCTAGGGTCATGTTTGTGAAATCGACCTGTGGGGAATCTATATTTTAGTTGGCTCAAACATTCTTCTTTATCTTGCGCAATATACTTCACCATGTAAAACCCTATATGGAAACCATAGGGTAAGAATGCTCGCTTCTTGTCTTTAACTAAAGTGGCATTATAGCCCTACAGGATGGTTTGGTAACATATTTCTCCCATGATGAGATGGTTTGGGATGTGAGCGGGGAGTAAATGCAGTGTGATGGTGGCCCCAAACACCCTGAAATAAGTATTGGTCTCCTCTAGGTACCAGTGGCCTACTTTTGAGATCATTTTCTTGGCCCGAAAGTCTTGGGCATTCTTTGTTAAAAATAATAAAATAGACCCGAGCTATAAATTCATCGCAAATGAGAGCATAGAATTTTTTGTACCTATTTTCCCATAGAATGTTTAAGTAGACATGTACAGGTAGCTCGACAACATGCCATCTCAGATTCATGCCTGCGAAGATGTTCCTTGGACATATTACGTCTAGTAGGTACAATGCCATGTGAAAAATAGGGGTTTCACAATCCTTTTGTGTCTGGGCCTACAATATGTTGGTGCTCAATTGTCTTGAAATTATTTCTCCCCAGTTGAATATGCTCCCGGATATGGCCACAGTGTATGCAAGGGGAATCCATGCCTCTAAAAACTTGGCGCAATTCCTTTCCCTATACAATTGATAGATTAGATCCATTAAATAAATCTATGGCTCTCTAAGGTTTTCTGTTCCATACCAGTTTTTGCTCCAGTTTGTAATTTTTTTGTCTTCCTTCCACCACGCGGCCATTAGTCTGTTGCTGTCATGGAACTCATATAATTTTACCACATAATCAATATTTAATCTCTCCTCTGGGTCCCTGAGTTTGTAATATTTATGGACTTCTATCGGGAGAAAAACATCGATGCATCCTCCATTTTCGTCATTGACCAGGCACTTCATTGCATCCGTGTGGTCAATTATCCACCCTAGGGTCTCAATACAGGACAAGATCGGGGTTTGAAAAGCTACCATAGGTAGGCGTGCCCACTGAATGTTCAGAAAAACCTGGTCGTCGAGCGTCCTTACGTCTGAGCCACTGTGGGGTGTAAATTTTGGGTAATCTTCTTGGTTATTCCTCTTGAAAAAATATCCTCACTATGGGAGCACCATATTCTACCCAGTGCTCACCTCTATGTTTCCAAATATAGGGGGCTGGGAAAATTCCTTCTTAGTAGACGTTATGATGACCAACTCCACTTTAATAGAAGACTCTAACTACCTCGCAGAGCCAGGAGAAGATCCTTCACTGACCTCTGCTTCTTTCAATTTTGGTGCCCTTGGCGAGTGTCTAGTCGTTGGCTTCCTTGGAGGCATTTTCCTGCAAAAAGAGTAGAGTTAGACACCGCCTTGCAGAGATGATATTGATATATAAATAAATGTGACCGCTGAAATGATAAAATCAATACATACCTATTCTTCACACTAGATTAATTTGGTTTAAAATTATGAGAATCGAGTGCAACTCTTGAGACGCTCTTTTCGCTCTTTTGAATGCTCTGAGAATGAGAAACTTGTGTACGGAATGTTGGGGTTCAAAACTATCTTAATAAATTAAACATAGAGAAAACTTACCTTGTCTCATCAGTTCTTCAATTCGGGGCGTAAATGTGGTTTTACACAATCCGTCACCAAGGTCCAAATTATGCTGGGGATTAAATGTGGTCTTAGGCTGGTGGCACATGAGCAGTCTATGTTGTGGTTCATCAAAAATTTCAAATCCTAGTTATTCGGTTGGCGCGGGGGACAACAATGTATGCAAAGTGAAAAATTGATTGGCCTATTAAATGACGAAATTCAATCTTATTTTGTGTTGAAAACATCCCATCATTCTGCTAATTTAAACAAGTGGATCGGGGGTCTGCGTTTTTGTTAGACAATGTTCGTTGATATATTTTAGAAAAAGATTCGATGCTGATCCAACTTGTCATACAATGATAATGTAGAAATGAGGACTTGGAAGTGCAACTAGGACACGGGGAAACCTAAGGTGACTTGGGATGAAACTAGGCTATACGAATTTCCTACACGGAAAAGACACATGGCGTTTGAATTTGTATCCTTCTCCTAAGAGTTTATTTGGAATCGGGGATTTTCGTTAGATATGCGCTTTGAAAAACAGGCCTTATCCCACTGATTCTGAAGAAGTATCAAGGATCAGCGATCGGGGAGATGTTGAAACAAATGTTCCGGTATTACGCCCCTAGAAACTTGCCAATGCCGAAAATACATTTGTGATTGGTGATCGGTGATCAATGTGTCAACGAGAAAATTTCCACAATTTAAATCTTTGGGATTTCACAAAATCTGAACAATGCATCCATAATCGTATATTAGAGGTTCGTTATGTCCTATGTTATTGTTTTTCCATTTCATATTTTTCCAACGCCGATGGGATATCTGTAATTTTCTGAAAACTTCTTCGTGAACATAGTTAGTAATCGACACACTCCTCCTTCTTTTTTCCTGATGCTGATGATACATCGACAATCGAAGATTATAATTTCTTTGTTGTAATTTTACTACTTAGATTTTAAATAAGAATATACAGCTAAGATCGATTGACGATTATCATTGCTACGTGGATCACAATCTTAGTTGTGTATTCTTAGTTAAAATGCCAAGTTCTTTTTAGAGAAAAATTTCAATTAGTTCAATGAATTCAGAGAAAACCGATTGTGACCGATGATAGAACAAGAGCGCATATAAATTTTGTTGATTTATACACAACTGAATATTTAGACAAGAAAAAGTGGTACCCAAAAGAAAAAATCTCAAAAAAATTTAGGGTGTGCTAAGAAAAAAAATTCTTTGTTGCTTCCCTAGAGCTTAGCTTGTGCAAAACGTATTTGAGAAAACATTAGACCTTGTTTCCATCCGAATTTTTGCATCTGTGCATACACAAATTCCTAGGTTTTCAAATCTGGATCGACCAATGGGGTTCAAATTTTCTTCCACCTTCATTCCTTTTGACCATGATCCACGTCCTTCTTTGACACAAGCGAAGTAGAGTGTCCATTGGCCTGAGGCCTTTTAGTTAATACTCTCTAACAATGGTGTTGCTCCGCTACCAGTGAGTGTCCATAGATATGGCAGAGTCACCCTGAGATTACAGACCTTGCGCCACTGCCAATGAGCGTCCATAGGCCCGACGGAGTTATCTGCATACCCTTTGAGACTTTGCACTCTCTGTAATTCAGTTTATGTTATTTAGGCAGTAGTGCGAAGAGTGATGCAGAGAGGAGGATGTTTGTTGTCAGTAGAGGAGATTTGTTAAGGTGGAAATTTCTCTGGCTCCGTCCATAGGTACGTGTGATTCTTTCTAACTTGCCAAATTTTCTTTTAAGCTTCACTAGACCACCAAGCAGATGATTTCATCGCTCACTGAGATAGTGCGCCCGCAAAGACAACATGAGGGATTTTTTTGGAATTTTGAGTCTATTCAACCTCTCTTATTCTTCATGCAAGTGCAGGTCAGGAGTAAAGTCTGTATCATCATATCCCCTCAAGAAATACCTAAGTGAATCATTATTTTCAACACACAATTCGCTCAAAAATTGAAATAACAAAACATAAAATAATTAAACAAGTATCAACAAAGGAAACTTAATTTTTTATTTTCTTTTAGGAGAAGTATCATTTTAAGGCCTGGTCATTCACCGGGAGGGAGTCTGGTTCACCTCTGAAAATTTTCAACTAATATATGCTTCCACCAATTTTCTTGGATACCTGCAAAGGTCAGAGCCATAGATTTTGGAATTTCGAATGTTTTCCCTTAGTTTCATTTGCTCTATCCCATTTCAGGAATAAGTCACCTACTTCACAACTCTTCTCTTTGGACTTATCCTTGTCAAACCATATTTTAACCATTTGTTGATGAGCGGTGAACTTATATTTAGCTTTCTCCCTTTCCTCTTCAAGCATAAATAGGGTATCAATTCTTTGTTGAATAACTGATGAGGGTTGTCCTATTGAATCCTGAGCAAGATGTAGTGATAGAAGATACAACCCATTTGGGAGAATGGCTTCTTGTCCATCCACCAGAAAGTATGGAGATTTTCCTATAGCTTCCTTGGGTGTTACTCTATCTTCCCATAAGGCATTATGAAGCAGGCTATGTCAATTCCTCTGATTGTCTTCGACTATTTTCTTCAATATCCTCACTAGGTTTTTATTAGTTAATTATGCTACCCCAGTTCTTTGTGGGTAGTAGTTTGCAGAGTATCTTATTATGATCCCTTTGTCTAGAGCAAACTCTGTTAATAGAGTATAAGAAAAGTAGGAAGCATTGTCAAAAAAGAGAATGGAAGGCATCCCAAACCTTGTGATTAGGTGTTTCTCTATGAATTGGATTACAACCTTTTTGTTCACATGAGTCAGAGGGATGACCTCTGTGCATCTTGTGAAATAATCCATAGCAGTCAGTACATGTTTATGTTGTTTTGAATAATTTAGAGTAATATCCCCTATGATGTCTAACCCCCATTGATCGAATGGTTTGGATATGGTCACTGGTTGGAGTGGGAAAACTGCCCTCTTTTCTCTACCAATGCTCATTTGACAAGATTTACAATTTATAACATATGTATGAGAATCCCTAAATAGAGTAGGCCAATAATAATTGGCTCTTAATATTTTATGAGTTGTGGTAAATCTTGAAAAGTGTCCACCCGCAAGACCATCATGGAGATCCCTCAAAACCTTTTCTGCATCTTCATGTTCGAGACATATTAGGAGTACTCCATCATAATTTACACAGAAAAGTACTAAATTTATGAGGCGATATTGTGCATATTTTATCCTGAGAGATCTCCTTTCCTTAGGGTTTAGATTTTCTGGGCAAGTCCCATGATGTAGGAGGTAAATCAAGTTTCCATACAAACATTATTTCTCTAGGGGAATGTATAAAACTTCACTGCATCATAATGCTAGTTCATTCTCCCATCTAGGGTGTTCATTTATTAGATATTGAGTTTCTACGGCTAGTTTACACAATCCTTGTCCCTTAACTAATTTGGAAATTTTTATATCTAGATCAAATTCTTGGACAACTTCCATCCAATTTCCCCTTCTCTCTCCCATCTCCTATTGAGTGAATAGGGATCAAACTGCAGGATGAGGCATGATGAATTTGGTATGATTTTTCAGGATGTAAGATTTGAAATGTTTCATTGCTTTGTATACTGCATAATCCTATTTATCTATAGAAGGGTAGTTCAGTTCGACTCCCTAGATATTAGTGCTCATAAATGATACTGGTGCCTCATTGTTGTCAGCATCTTTCTGGGTCAATACTGCAGCCAAGGACTGGTCGGAGGCGAAAGTATAGAGGAAGCAATCTTTACTAAAATTGGGACTTCACAACATCGAAGCTTGAGAGATTGCAATATTGATATTGTTGAAGGCATATTTTTTCTCGTCATCTCATTTAAACTTTGCATCCTTACGAATATTGTTTTTTAATGGTTTGACAATTTCAGCAAAATCGGGCGTGAACTTCCTCACAAAGTTAGTTTTGCCAAAGAAGGATTGCATATCCCTTTTGTTATGGGGAAAGAGAATCTTATCTATGGCCTTTGTTCGTTCAGGGTCTATATGAATTCTTGCTTGAGATATAATATGACTTAGTAGTTTCCCTTCCTCTACACCAAAGATAGTTTTCTTAGGGTTCAAAGATATTCTGTATTTCCTATACCTTTCAAAAATCTGGGCTAGATGTTGGATGTGGTATTCTCTGTTCTTTGAAAACACAATCACGTCGTCCAAATATACTACTACACACTTGTTAATAAATCCCAAAAAGTCTACGTCCATGTCCCTTTGGAAGGTTTCCCCTACATTAATCAACCCAAAGGGAATGCATTTATAAGCAAAAGTTCCCTACTTGGTTCGGAAAGTAGTCTTCAATCAGTCTTCCTCTAAAATTAGGACCTGGTTATAACCTGAGAAACCATCTATAAGTGAAAATATTTTAGAACCAGACACAGTCTGCAAGAGTTGTTCCATGGGTGGGACTAGGTAGTTATCCATTTTCGATGCTCTATTAAGTTTTATGAAATCTACACACATGCGGATCTCCCTAGATTTTTTCCTGACGGGAACCAAATTGGCTACCCAGGAAGAGTGTCTAACTTGAAAGATAATATTAACATATAACAATTTCTTAATTTATTGATACATAAAGGGTTCTATAGATGGATGATACTTTCGTAATTCCCGTTGGAAAGGTTCTATCCCAGGTTTCAACAGGATTATGTGTTGTATAATGTGAGTATCATATGTTTTCAGTTCCTTGTAAGACCAGGCAAAGATATCCTCGTATTACCTAGACAATTTGATATAAGCTTTCCTATGTTCTTTGTATATTTTCTTACCCATGCTCACGTTCTTGGGGTTCTCAAGGGTGCCTAAGTTTATAGTTTCATATAAAGGACATGAGCTCCCTATTTTTTCATTCTTCGACCCCTTAAAACTTTCTCTCGAGTTGAAGAGATATTCCAAACTGTCCACCCCTTTAGGTATCGTGTGAAAATTGGTATGATCATCAACATGGTATTTTCCCCTGTTATTTTGGTGGGATTATGTTTCTGCTAGTTTCTCTTGGAATACCTCATCATCAGTAGCCAAATATTTAAAATTCTCTTAATTAGTTAGAAAATCTACAATCTATTCATCTCCTTCAAAAATATTCCAATTAGAAATATTGTTGTGTACTGATGGTCTGAAGAGTAGTTCCATAGTGAACTTGGAGGCTTCATAGTATTCTAAAGGAGATAACCTTGAGGATGCAGTGGATAGGGAATCACGAGTGTGTGGTTTTCCCTGGGAACCGAGGTAATGTTGAAAGCCTCAAAATTGTCTATCAGGTTGTGTATCATATACTGATAAATCTTTAAATGAGGTGAATTTCAATGTATAGTATTCTTTACTTTCCTGACAACGATTTCAAAATATCCAAATACTTTCAGTTTCTTGATGTCTAAGTCAATGGCTCTCTTCAATCCCTGGACTAGGGCTTCATATTCAGATGTATTGTTGGTGCATTCAAGCTCTAACCTGCAGAATAAGAAATTTTGTTTCCATTTCAGGTTAATAAGGATGAACCCTTCTCCTGATCCTTCTTACAATTTAGAGACATCAAAGTACATGGTCCACATAAGAGGCGAGGGTTTTATTGTTTCCACATGGCTAATTGTTTCTTCAATTTCAACCTCCTGGGACACTACTTTCGTCGAGAGTTCTTGATGGGTCATACTTTCCTCCGAGGCCACTAGTGAATCTATCTGAAAAACCATTTTAGACCTTTCCTTGGATGGTATATTGGATCGATAAGGAGAAAGATTACGTAAATTATAATCACAGGAATAATTACCTAACACAGGAAAATATGTTGACAAGGGTTTTTTAGGCGTCTCTAAATCAATGATAGTACATTTACGATATATCTCTTTGTAAATCCCGATCATGTTTTGATGTCCTTTTAATGGAAACCAGAGGTGATCCCAATCAGTACTAAAATATCCATTTAATTTCCCAGACTATTCTCGGCTAAGCAACAAGCCATAATCCTCTAGGATGTCTACTATGATTAAGTCAATTACCTAGACAAAATTGGGGTGAGTAGCCATCCTAATCATGACATTGTTCAACTCCCCAATGAAATTTACTTGGGTTCTGTCCAATTGTATAACATGTTTATCACTTTTGAGCAGGGTAGCATTCAATTTCTTGTAGATTGATAATGGAATGACATTTGAAGATGACCTTGAATCAACTAGGAAATTATGTAATTTTTTGTTGAAACCCTCAAAAGTTAATGGGAAAGGAGGGACAAAAGGTCTCTCCTTTTTATCTATGGATCATGCGTTAACATTTGGTTTATTCGTTAAATCTGCAAGGGACAACACATTTCCTTGATCAATTTATTTCACAGGGGTATTTGTTAACTTCAAGGCTTGTAATGGGAAATCCTTTTGTTGGGGGATCATGCACATGTCCTTGAATGACACATTAGCGTTCAAATTATTTAAGTCTTCTACTATTTTGTAGTCTAGTTTAGGTGTTTTCCATGTGTGTATGTTTATAGGGTTTCTTTGGGAGACAACCAGTGATTTTGAGTGATTGGCTACTTGTTTCCCTCTCAAGGATTGAACAATGGTAATATTATTTTGGACCGGTTGACCCCTACTTCGCATTTGTGTAGCCAAAACCTCAGCGGGTGGTTCCTGGAACTCAAATACATCATCGAGAGGCATTGGCAAGTCAATATCCTAAAACAACATGGTTGTTTCTTCTGGTGGCTCAATTTCTTCCTGATCGGTGATATTTACTGTTGAGCCACTTGATTGTTCGATAAGAGAAACTTAATCTAGGAACTAATTGGCCATTAAATTCATAGCATGCACCCATTAGGGACAATATCATTCATAATGTTTCTCTTGATGGTACATACAAAAAGCATCATATGCTACATTCCGTAGGCCGATGTTCAAGTTGGTTGAGGGAGGTTCAATTTCTTTGAAAGGAAGGCTTATTTTAAAAAAGGTTTTATAAGGCCTTTGACGTTGGTTTCCTTCCCCGACACTTCTTTTCATGTATATGATTTTGTTTGAAAGTATCTTTATCATCCGTTGTAGTTCTTCTATGTCCCCACCTCATTTTTCGGAACATTGTTCTGTTTGTTTTCCCAAGGGTCTAGTTAACAAAATTCCTCTCCTAGGTGAAGGTTGAGCTTCCTTCTTAACTAGTGAGACTTGGCCCTCTTTGCATCCATTCATTTGGAACTCGATTGTTTTGGCTTCCTCAAAAGTTTCAACTAGGGTATGTTTGGCAACCCTTTTTATGAACATGGATATGGAAGCAGGGAGAGCATTAGCGTATACCTCAATCTGCAACTCCTTAGTAGGTTTAGATTTGGGTTGGAATTTGTTCAGGATAGTAGTAAATGGTTGATTGAAATATTTAACCTTCGATTTTGAACTCATGGTGGCGACAAAACATTCAACCATTAAAGATCTTGTGATGGTTTCTTCTGCAAATTTGTCTAAGAAATATTTTTTAAACTTCATCCAACTGGTTAGTGATCCAACAGGAAAGTTAAAATACAAAGTAGAGGTTGAATTCTTAAAGGTATAGGGGAAAATCCTACAAAATACATCCTCATGTTGTACATTCATCAATATTATAGTTAATATGAACTTTTTGATATGGTCTTCAGGAAATCTGGAGGTTTTAGGGTCAAATTTGCGGAGTAATTTTTTCGTATGTCGGGGTAGGTTATGTACCCATCCTGGGATTGCCAGGAAATCTCTAGCAACCCATGATTGATTATTTTGAGGTTGTTTTCCACTTTCATCATTTTTGTCGTTATTATCCTCCATGTATTCTGATTAAGAAGCTTAGCGATCTGAGTTAGAGCCTTCTTCGTCAGATTCAAAATCGTCAGGTTCAGAGTAGTTACCAGTTGGTGTTTCGGGGATCAGATTACGGGGTTGTTCAATCTCAGTGAGGGAAAATATATCAGGTCTTCTACCATGTTAACAAAAACTTGGTCAGGGGAAAAAATTGTTCTTCTTACTTTTTTTCTACGAGGAAGTAAATGAGATAAGGGTAACGATCCAAATTGTCGGGCTTAAGCTCTTGTGATTTTTATGAACTGGTTCAACTCCTCGTGGGAGAGAGTGTAAGGTATTTCAGGGAATAGGTGTTCTACTTCCTCATGCTGAGGTGATTTATTTGATTCAAGAGTAATCTGTATATGTGGGTTGTCTTGAGAACGACTAGCCATGCATGTGGGCTATTTTAAATCTATAGGCTATGAGAAATATATTATCTAAAATTTCATTATCTAGTCATTCGTTTGACCCTCCTTCTAGCGCCAATTCTGTTGAGGGGTCCAAGATCCTTTGACTCAACAGTAGCAACCAAAACCGCCTTAGAGGCCCAATTAGACTCTGCAGCATTTGATGAGTGGAATGGTTCTCCAGATATTTCGATCTAGCCAATTTACCAATGGGATTTACTAGTGATTAGCAGGGTATCTTTCTGTGAAAGCTCCTTCTTCAGGTTAAACGATTCTCTTTTTGTATTTTATATTATTATATAAGTCCGATAAAATTAGGGGGGTGGTATAAACCAACTGATAGAGGAAATTATCAACTACTGAAGAATGTTGAGCTTGGGATAACCCTCATGCTCTAGTGTGCAGACAATGATATTCACACCTATTACATGCCTAGTAATAATATGCTAACTTGTTGGTATTTCAACACTGACTGAGATAACAACTATGGAAAGAAAATACACATGTAATAAATATAAGTGCAAGAAAAATAGTTTCCATAGCACCATCAATCACATATTAACACAATGATTCACTTTTCATCATTTAGAACAAAAGAACTATTCAAAGTATTGAAAATTTATCTTATCAATAAATTCATAAACTTTTACTTGTTATAGCATCAACTACTGAATTCAAAGATGGAAGTAGTTCTTCCTCAATCCAATCACATAATGCTTTTGATGAAAATAAAAACAATTTGTCTCTGGCTCTAAACAAAACTTCTTAATTAAAGTTGCAGAGAGATATTCTTTTACAATTCTCAAAAAGAGGGTATTTCCCAAAACCATCGACCCTTCCCTTGAGGTCGATCCCATTATTTATAAAGAATCACTAACTTCAAATAATGACTAAAATTTTGTGTTAAGTAAAGAAAAAGAATGACACATGGCACATGATCTCCTTATTCTCTTGAGATCGTTTGGTGGTTCTACTAGAGTGGATTATTCTTGTCGTACTCTGACCACTTGACGAAGATATCCTCACATGTGTTAGCATACAGGAATCTGTGTTGGTCCATTAGGGTGAAAGGGTTTCCTTTATCTCTATTTCCCATTCTCTATATCTGATCATCTTGGCACTTAAACATTGTAGTACTACGCAAGCATTAATCAAGTGTTCCATAAACTTCTTTACCTAACCCGGTGTCATGCTCACCACCTGCGCAATCTCTGCTTCCCATGTTGATTCTTGTTCTACATGTCGTTTGACTATGTCATGAAAATAGACAAAGTATTTAGGTGAGCTGAAATCTAGAAGGCCAATGTCTTTCATCTCTCGATTGATCTTCTCCCAAATTTTCTCAGACTCGGCCCACCTTTCTTGTATCTTTCGTTGAGGTTCCTAGGAAATACTTACCCAATATTTATCTACCTTCCTAATTCAGGAGATGTTTCTATCCATCAGCACTCAGATTCCATGGTCTTCTATGTCTCGTCCTTTATGTACTGCAATGATATAATCAATTCTCTCCACAACCTAGTATTATTTTTCATACCATCTCTCCATGTCTTTATAGCTTTCCAGCCCCATGAGAGTGTCTTCTTGAAAATCGGCTAAGCATGTGGTGAAGATATTTATTTTTCTCATGAATTGTGCATATGCTTCTTAGAATTCACTCTTCAGGAAAACTATTTCTTGCATTGAGTCCTGGTAATATTTCACTAGATGGCGCAGATGGTCCAACGCCTTCTTTTCAGTGGCTAGTTCCTTTTCATCCTATTTTTCACAATCTAGCATGGCATTAGTTATATCTATTTCTGACGCAGACCCCTAAACCCTCAGGCTGTATTCCGCGCAGGATCTTTCAACTTCGTCCCTTTTGAGTATGACTAACTCTCTTAATTCCTCTTGGAAAATTATTTACTCCCCCCTTTTCGGAGTGAGTTCATAGGCCCTCCTAGGTTTTTCCCGCGTGATCATTCACCGACATAAACCCAAAAATAAAAAACTAACTGACTTCGGGACTTTTCCCTTTTTCTTTTCGGGATACCGGATTTTGCGATTTCGCGAATCCCATGGTCGAGCACCTCACCTCTTCGACATCTGGATCCCGAAAATACTAACACTTGGCATTTCCTTATGTCAATTCCAGCTTTTCGGCTTTCGTGAATTTGGGAGTTGTGATGACGTGAAACTCTGCTCTCGACCCCTAGAGTCCCAAACTTCTGACTTCCATTTTACCAAAATGACGTCTCCTGAAATCCTTTCGGGATTTCACGTACCGAGAATTCGATATTCTAAGGATCGAATGCTCTGTCACCTCCATCTTCTGGTCTCCGAAGTCCCGAAATACCAAAATGGTATTTTCTTCTCCTCTGCTTTCATGACCCTCGATAGAAAGTCTTATGTCCTTCCACATGTCTCCTTCTCTTTGTTTCGGGTTTTCGGGTATCGGGAATTTTCTGAAACACTTATACTCTTCCTCGCTCCTTAGGGATTCGCAGCTTCAGAAAATTCGATGTGGAGTGTAGACCCTTGTCAATAGGAATGTCGAAATCCCAATTTCTGAAATGTCGATAATCCTCTGTCGTGACTTCTGATTTCGGGTTTTCTCCCCTACCGCGTCCCAACCTCTTTCCCTCAGGACTTCCAAAACCCAAAACCCTGAGGTTCCGAAAACTTAAACTTTCTTCTCCTTACTTCCACACACGAATACCTCCTTTTTTTGTTTCAGGGGTTTGATCAGTCAAGGATTTTGACTTACACTTTGGACTCTCGAACCCCAAAATGCCAAAATGATCTGACGTCCCAATAGGTCAAGATCAGTGGCCCCTTATCCACCTTGCAGCTCCTATAGATCCTACGGTTCTTGCTATTTTGGGAATTCTTCTCGGAGAATTCTGAGTGTCCAAATTTCTTCTTCAAAGGCCTCTGGTTCTAAATTGACCCTACAATCCTCCTTTTGAACCTGTCCTCTACACGGTGATCAAAGTTTTCTACCTCCTCTTGAACACCTTGAAGGCGTGAATCCTCCTGAGCTTCCTTTTCCCAAAATCAAATCTCCTAAGAGATTTCTTCACGCACTCCTTACGACACTTCTTCAATCCTCTCCTTGGTTGATAAGTTCTGAAATTCCAACCAGCCTGCACACACCTTGCATGGCTTCTATGCCTGACTTTCACTTCTGCAAAAAATGAGAGCAACGGTATCCCTTCTGAGCTTTCAAATATGAACTCTGAACCCGTTGACGCACTCCTTGCGGACGCTTCACTGCACTCCATGCAGGAACTCTACTCAAGAAGAGAAACAATTGAAACTCATTCCCTTACTCTCTCAGACTTCAAATGCTTAAAATGAAATCATACATACATAGCATAATAGAAGATGCACAACAGAAAGAGTAAAACAACCATTAGCATAGCATTCAACATGTTTACATAGAAAGTATTAGAACACCATGAGTCTGAATCAAAGTTTCATATATTAATCTCAGAACTTTTGTACATGGATTCTTCTCTGCTACTCTCTGTTTCTCCTCTATGCTAATGCGCTTAATCATACAATCTCTGATTGATACAATGATACAAAGATGAGGGTGTCTATAGTCATTTGCCCTCCAGCTCCTAAAACTGTCTAATCTAGAATTTAAATCTACCTACTTTCATTAACTATGCATAAATGCCTCTACACCTTACAGATGAGAGTGGATCGCTCAAGATCTGTTTACAATATGGAAGTACGCCTTCTTAACTATTTCATTAATGTCTGTGCATCCAAACTTTCAAAAGAATTTCAAACATTTTCAACATGTGCCAAAAATGTGATGGCACTCATCCCAACTGTCTTCCGCATCCATGCTTGCTTGCTGCTGACAATGCTCTTGCATCAATTTCCGCATCGATTAGCTCAGTTGTATTCACATTTTATGTGTTGAGAAATGTTTCTTCTGTGGTAACAAGGAGTGTGCTATCAAGCATGAGCCTCCTTTTCTTGGTTTTCCTTTTCATCACATCCTTCCTCTTTCTTTCATAAAATATGCCTTATATGTCGATGACCTCATCCACTAGCTCAGGAATATGTTGGTCTCCCTAGGTCAGAGTGTTTCCTAGGCTTCCTGTTGTATATATTTGTTCTATGACTGGCTCTTGTACTTATTTAACATGGGAATATTCTATAAGTTTTGGTGACTTGACCTCCTACTGGTGTTCATCGCCTGGTGGAGTGTTGGCCTTAGATGGGGTGATGGGAATAGGTTCATCACTAACTTGGTTATTTCCTGTGGATGTGTTGATATCTAGCTGCTGCAATTCCTCTTCATGTTCACTAGGGCCCAACTCATCCTTCGAATTGTCCTTCAGATTCCACGATAGGCTGATAAAATCAGTGTTCAACATGCTTCTGGCCTGTTTTTTTCCTTCTTCGGGAATGGAATACACAGCTTCAGGAGTTAGCAAAAAAATTTCTCCTGGTTCTCCCTCCTCCATGATTGGTACTGGGGTTATGAGTGAAACCCATGAGATTTCCTCATCATCGTATATGGTAATCAGTTCTATGAGGATTTCGAGCACATCTGTCCCACTTGATTTTATTGTTTCCCCCAACTGTGTTGCAGAAGAGATCGACAAACTTGCCTATGGTGACGTAATGCCAGGGTTTTATGGATGAGTGGTCTCCTCTAGTGGGGTTGATTCTGAGCCATTTATCTCCTCTCTGATGTTGATCATGTCATCTGGGTTGACCCTTATGGGTTTTAATAGTTGGGGATCATTTTCTAACCTCTAGATGACTGTTTGGGATTCTTCTAACAAGAACATCCCTCTCCTTTGTGCCTCTGTGGCTTCTACTGATCTATTCTCTTCACTAACCTTGAGGGATTCTTGAACCATATGTTCTATCATTTAAACCTTCTCATCCATTTTCATGGATTTAAATCTTGTCATATTGGTGTTATCTTTTCTCTAGATCACCTCCTACCAGTCCTGGGCACATTTTGTAAAGACTATGTCTTCAAACTTATCATGTGCATATGGCCAACGGGAGGAGACTTGTGATGCATGCTAAAGTACTAGGCCTCTAGGGTCATGTTTGTGAAATCATCCTGTGGGGAATCTGTATTCCAGTTGGCTCAAACCTTCTTGTTTATCTTGCATAGTATCCTTCACCATGTAAAACCCTATATGGAAACCATAGGTTATGAATGCTCACTTCTTATAGCCCTCTAGGATGGTTTTGTAACAGATTTCTCCCATGACAAGTCGGTCAAGGATGTGAGCGGGGATTAAATGTGGTGCATTGGTGGCTAAAACCAACCTAATATAAGTAGTGGTATCCTCTAGGTAACAATTGCCTACTTTTGAGATCATTTTATTTGTCGCTGCCAAAAGTCTTGGGAATTTTTTCTTAAAAATAATAAAATAGACCCGAGCTATAAATTCATCGCAAATGAGAGCATAGGATGTTTTGTACCTGTTTTCCCATAGAATGTTGAAGTAGGAATGTACAGGTTCCTCGAAAACATGCCAGCTCAGATTCATGCCTGAGAAGACATTCCTTGCATAGATTACGTCTAGTAGGTACAATTCCATGTGAAAAACATGTGTTTCTCCATCCTTTAGTGTTTAGTCCTGCAATATGTTGGTGCTAACTTTTTTTGAAATGATTTCTCCCCAGTTGAGCCTTCTCTTGGAGATGGCCATAGTGTATTCCAGGGGCATCCATGCCTCTCAAAACTTGGCGCAATCCCTCTCCCCATACAATTGGCAAATTAGAGCCATTAAATAAATGTATGGCTCCCTAAGGTTTGTTGTTCCATACCAGTCATTTCTCCGATTTGTAAATTTTTGTCTTCCTTCCACCATGAGGCCATCAATCTACTGGTATCATGGAAATCATAGAATTTTACCATGAAATTGGTATTTAATCGCTCCTTCGAGTCCCTGAGCTTGTAATATTTTTGGACTTCTGTCGGAAGAAAAACATCGATGCATCCACCATTTTCATCATTGACCAGGAACTTCACTGCATCTGTGTGGTTGATAATCCACCCTAGGGTCTCAATATAGGACAAGACTGGGGTTCGGTAGGATACCATATTTAGTAATGACCATTGAATGTTTGGAAAAACTTGGTCATCAAGTGTCCTTACGTCCGGGTCATTGTGGGGTATAAATTCCAAGTAATCTTCTCGATTGATCCTTTTGAACAAATATCCCCACTGCGGAAGCATCATCTTCTACCTAGTGCTCACCTCTGTGTCACAAAATGCAGGGTGCTAGGAAAATTATTTCTTAGTAGACATTATGATGATCGACTACGTTTTAATAGCAAACTCCAACTGCCTCACAATGCTGGGAGAAGATCCTTCATTGACCTCTACTTCTTTCAATTTTGGTTCCCTTGCCGAGCGTTTGGTCCTTGGATTCCTTGGAGGAATTTTCCTGCAGAAAGAGTAGATTTAGACACTGTCTTGCAGATATGATACTAATATATAAATAAATGGAACCGCCGAAATGATAAAATCAATACATACCTCTTCTTCGCACTAGCTTAATTTGGTATAAAATTCTGAGAATCGAGTGCAACTCTTGAGACACTCTTTTTGCTCCTTTGACTGCTCTGAGAATGAGAAACTTGTGTACAGAATGTTGGGGTTCAAAACTGTCTTAATAATTTAAACACAGAGAAAACTTACCTTTTCGCATTAGTTCTTCAATTCAAGGTGTAAATGCGGTTTTACACAATTCATCACCAAGGTCCGAATTATGATCTGGATTAAATGTGGTTGTTGGTTGGCGGCGCAGGAGAGAGATACGTTGTGGTTCATCGACAATTTAAAATCCTTGTTACTCGATCGGCGTGCGAGAAAACAATGTATCTAGAGTGAAACAATAATTGGCCTATTAAATGACAAAATACGATCTTATTTTTTGCCGAAAACATCCCATCATTCTGCTAATTTAAACGAGTGGATTGAGGGTCTATGTTTTTCTTCGACAATGTGTATTGATATATTTTAGAAAAATCTTTGATGCTGTTCCAACTTGCTGTACAAAAATGATGTGGAAATGCTGACCTGGAAGTGCGATTAGGACACGGGGCAACCAAAGGTGACTTAGGATGAAACTAGGTCGTACGAATTGCCTACACGGCAAAGACACATGGCGTTTGAATTTGGCTCCTTCGCTTAAGAGTTTATTTGGAATCGGGGATTTTTGTTAGATTTGTGCTTTGAAAAACATGTCCTATCCCACCAATGCCTAAGAATTATCAAGGATCGACGATCGGTGGGATGTTGAAACAAATTTTCCTGTCTTACGTCCCTCAAAACTTGTCGACGCCGAAATACATCGATGATCTGTGATCGATGTGTCAACGTGAAAATTTCCACAATTTAAATCTTTGGAATTTCACCGACTCTGAACAATGCATCAGTAATCAGTGATTAGAGGTTTGTTATGACTTATGTTAGTGTTTTTCCCTTTCATATTTCACCGACGCCGATGGGATATCGACAATTTTATGAAAAATTCTTCGCGAACATAGTTAGGAATTGATGCACTCCTCCTTTTTTCCTGATGTTAATGATACATCGACGATCGACAATTATCTTTGCTACGTGGTCATTTTACTTTTCAGATTTCGCCAATGACAAAAATAGGTGCTTGGATCACAATCTTAGCTGTGTATTCTTAGTTAAAATACCAAGTTCTTTTTAGAGAAAAATTTCAATTAGTTCAACGACTTTAGAGAAAACCAATTGCGACCGATGAAAAAATGCAACTAGTGCATATAAATTCCATTGATTTCAACAGAACTGAATATTCAAACAAGAAAAAGTGGTACCCAAAAGAAAAAATCTCAAAACCTTTTATGGTGTGTTGAGGGTTCAATAAGAAGGAATACCTCAAACCTATGATATTATCAAAGAGATACAAACCTTTGTGAATAACTAAGTTGAATTCATGTTCAAGGGATGAAGAAATAATCTTGGAGGATTGCAACATCATCAGGTTGTAAAATTCTTTATTTTCATTGAATATAATAACTTGACCTATTTCTCTTATATTTTCTTGTTCATTTCTTGTCTATTTTATTACTTGGTGTAAGTTATCAATTTGTAGGGTTTCTATCGCATAATCATTGATAGTAGTAGGAGAAGGTTTCTTTGTTCTTGTAGGTTTGACTTCGTGAGGGAGATGCTTGGATTGGAGCTCAACCATTGGAGCGATGAGGACAAACTTTGCAAATCAGATGCACATACCTTATCCCCTTCTCTATCAAACCTCCCACAAGAAAATATAATAGTTAGTTAGGAGGATGTTAGTGTCCATTTGTTAGAGGTTGTCTCACTTGTAGGAAACCCAAGTGGGGGGGATTGAACCTATCCATAGGGTGAGAATTCTCACCACAGTAAATTGGTGACTCTACTGGGGAGAACCATATATTTTTTCGTATGTTTTTATCCATTTTAATCCTTTTAGTTTGTCTAAAATTTTCTCCCTTTTTTTTGACACCCTTCTGCTCATCAAAATCCTTATTGTTTCTAAGATGTTTTGTCAGTTTTGAGCCTTCGGGACCTCTATAGAGCGTAAAATACCCCTTGGAATCCCCGTGTCTAACTACCACAAAGTGTCCTGGATGATTTTTTATATGAAATTTAGGAGCATCCATCACCCCTAGGATGCCCTATCTACTATTATGGAGGAGTGTCCTCCTATAGTAGACTAGTTTCAGAGCCCTGTTTTCTGCTTTTTTCCTCATATTTTGCTCAGTTTTCCCTGTAACTGTTTGAGGTTATTTCTTGAGTCTCTATGATAAGTTCCATATGGTTGGATGAGTTTAATAATCTCTTCTATTAATTGTTTTGGGTTTCTTTCTTTCTCATCCTCTTTTTAACTTGCTTGTTTGTTTGAGCTAGCCTAGTATTTTAGCCCAAAGGCTCCTAGTTTGTCTCTGACTTTTCTTGCTTGAGAACTTGACATTATCACTTATTTTCATTTCCTTATTTTGATTTTGCATTGGTTGATTGGTTGTGATCCATTTCATCTTCATTGAAACACCTCGCTTTTCTGGATGATTCAGACTCTCTCGTCTACCACAACCCTGTTTTTGTTTCTCATGTTCTAAGGATTTTTCGTGAGTGTTTATATTCATTCTCCTTTGCATATTTGAGTCCTTTATTGAATTGGTTGTTTCCCACTTGTTGTTTTTCAGTTCTCATATTTTTTAGTGCACTTTTTTTATTACTTCTTTCCTCATCTTTATTTGTGTTGAAAAATGATCTCTTACATTTCTCTTGAATGTTAAGAAGAGAAAAAGTATGCATATCTCCTTGCATACATTATCAAATGAAGAATTTGTTTCATTCCTTAGGAATTATTTTTGGTACAAATTTGGAATAAGAGCTAGTTTTTCATCTGCATTTTGGTCTTCGAACATGTTTTCTTGGTAGTTTGGCATCATATTGATCCCTGGAATTGAAAGTTGCATAGTTTTGAGTTCTTTCTTATGTTAAGAAGAATATAAATCTTCTCCTTCCCATACATAGAACTCATCAAAAAGAACGAACTGCATCTCATTATTTTTCATTCTATTGTAGTTGAGTCTTTCACACATCATCATTTTCACTCTGTGAACCCTTTGAGTAAAAAGCCATTAAAATCAACCACGCACTAATAAAATCAACTTGAACATTTTTTGGTTTTAGCACACAACCAATAGCACAGGAATACGGTATTTGGGCTAGGTTAAGTGAGTAAATCGTCCAATACTACAAAACATATTGTAGAATACTAGTGAGTGTACAAGTCCAACTTTCTTATAAGCATAGTAAGGAACCCCCTCTCACACAGGGGATACACACGAGGTCATGTGCGAAAGAGAAATGGATATTTCCCCTCCAAATCTTGAGCAATCGTAGTGGATAGAGCGTATATTGTTTTTTTTTTTAGAAACGACTAGTTTTATTTGGTCTCGATGCTTTGTGAATCCTAAATCTATTCATGTTCCTCAAGAGTCTTACTGATCCACTTGTCATTAGTTCTCTTGAAGATATTCAGACTTTGATATCCTACCCATACATTCAATCCTAAATGTTGATTGTACCCACCAAGAGGTTGAATGTGATTTGCTAACCTTATTGACCTTTCCTAGGTATCTACAGAGGTGACTATGGAGGATTCCCATGGTACGTGGGGTAGACATTGTATCATACTCTTAGTAACCTTGGAGGGTGATCCCACGAAAGTGAGTGTTTATTGCACCGAGAAGGGTTGCTACGTGGAGTTTGAGGTAACTTCTTCTCATTTCTTCCCTGATGGCTTGACATCCCGTCTTTGGAAGATCCTTGAACCTACTGTTGCTTGGTTAATTTCTTTTAGTTTTCTTAGGGGTGGAATTCTTTGAATTTTGTTTCCGGCCTTAGGATTAGAGATTTTATGGTATGCAAGGTATGGAAATTGACGTTTTGGAACATCAACCCATTTTTTCATATGAAGGAACGATCGAGGATCTAACTTCTGAGACTGGGAGCATAGATCCTAGAAGTGCCCATCAAGTAGAAGAATCAGTCACAACCTTCATAGAAAGAATTGCATCTTACATGAATCCTCTCTTTACTGATCCTCTTGCCCCACCACTAATTTAGCCACTATCCATGAGATATGTTGATGCTTTTTCTTCTTATAGATTACTGCCTGGTTCCACCATTACATCATCGTTTGGCGTGAACCTGTCATCTTTTGGTTTTCCTGAACGACTTGGGAATTTATCTTTTTCCACAAATCCTATAGTTGATACTGCAGATGCTTATTCTTTATCGAAAACATCAGTAACCCAGGTAATCTCAACTCAACCACTTGTGCATACCTCTTCCTTTGCACATGGGTTAGGTAGCATTCCTTCTTCACTATTTCCTCACATGCACACACCAACTGCTTTACTTAGTCATTCCATCAGTCAAATGGCAGACAAATAATTCATTCATACAACCACTATTCCACAAGCTACTTAGCCTCCATATCGACCATTACAAATTAGTACACCCTACATTGGAGGTCAATATTCAATGGGAGGCCAACCTTTAGTTGTAGGGAAAACATTTCCTGGGGGGAAACCTACACGGTCGCAATATAAACCTTCTTGGGGGAACTACACTCCTAATATTCCTTATATCCCTACTACCACTTTTTTGTATCCTGGACATCCATTTCGAGGAGTTTCTAACCCTTTATGGGGTTAACCTAACCCGATAGGCGCTCTTCCACAAGGAAATTTTCCATTCAATCCGTAAACCCCATGATTTCATCTGTTCATTCACAGTATATGGGTGGAAAACTAACACAACTGTTTTATATGGGTGGAAAATTAGGTTAACCCCCTTACATGGGTGGACAACCTAGGTAGCCACCATATATGGGAGGACCATCTAGCTTTTCCATCTTGCCACAACTTGCATACGGTCCTACTGGTGTTCTCATTTCATATGATTACCACTAGTATCCATAGGCCAACTGAAATATTCCATTATTGTCTAAGTTAGATCTTTTAGATTTGTCACATTTGACCAATTATCCCATCCAACATGCTCCATTTTGGCATGCCATCCCAGCCAAATTACCATATGAAATCTAGAAATTTGACACAAAACCTGGGGAAGATCCTAACAATCATGTTATGAATTTCTATTTATGGTGTTATTCCAACTCTTTGATGGATGATTCAATATGTCTTAGTCTTATTTAGAGAACACTTACAGGTGTCACAACGAAATGGTATATTGAGTTGTCGCTTAACTCTTTTGTCGACTTTAATTCTCTTGCCATGCTTTTTCTAACACATTTTCAGTTTCCTATATGGTATGAGACCGACATAGAGATTTTGACCTCACTCCAGAAATCCTCCTCCACCCACATATCAGATCATATTCATGAGGTGAGATGGTGGAGACGGTTGATTAAATCTCCCATTCTGGAACAAATCCTAACAGATTGGTTTACAAAGTTGTTGTTTCCTCCCATCACCTGTCATGTTGCTATGGGAAACGTTTTTACTGAGGAGAAGGATATCAACTATGCACATTATTTGGACTTGGTCTATTCCCAGTCCAACACACTTTACAATCTCATCCTTAACGCTACTCATCCATTGAACAATCCAAGAAAAGTTTCTCCGGAACCAAGTTCTATTTCAGATGCCAAAGCTACTTCCACTTCTGCTCAAACCTCCGAGGTGACTGCAATCCAATCCTCTTTATCTCAACAACCAAGAGGTAAGAATAAAAACAATGGTAAATCCAAGAAATATTCTAACTAGCAGGATAATCCTAAGACTGTTGATACTCAACCAACTAGGAATCCTAAGTTTCCTTGTATGATTTGTGAGGAAGACCAGTACACAAAATATTTCCCTCATCATGAGGAAGTCACTAAATTTATGAAGGGGAACTCCCAAGTGGTTCAACAAAAAAATATGTTTGC
>ML803761.1:198653-238047 GCA_009831015.1 Picea engelmannii | reverse complement strand
GTGGGCCCCGTTTGGGTAAGTTGGTGCATCAACTTCCCGGGGTCGTAACTTTTGCATACGATCTCCGTTTTAGGCGTGTGATAGCTCGTTGGAAAGGTATCGTCGAGGAGATTCATTATGGGGGATAAATAATGACTTCGGATATCATTGAGAACCTCGATATTGAAAAAAATTCATTTAGGCCCTCAAAATGGCCCCGGAAGTGAAAACCTACTAAAAATAGTAAATTGCCAAAATGGCCAGAAAATTGTTTTGAGCCATTTGGAAAATGTGGGTGGACCCTGATATCCACCTGGATCAACTTATGACACTCCTCTAGGTGATCAAACTAAGGGAAAGGTTGTCGATCAGTCCTCCACATATACTTCTCCTCCATATTCCAATCCTCTTCAGATTGAGAATCCAACCTCTTATGCAGTGTTGCGCTCGACCAAGACAGTAACTCAAAAAGTGATATTTAATCCAAATTCCCGTGCTCCCCGAAACTAAAACATTGTTGAATATTTGGTGCAGGCTCCTTGTGCTATGTTATCCCTTGAGGTTATACAAAACTGTCTAGGTCAACGTAAATCCCTGTTGTCATCCATTAGAGTTATGGATCAAGAGGCATCGAATCTAGTCATGTTTAATCTAGATTACTTTAAGGATAGTCCCTCCCACTACTTAGCATTCCAAATTCAAGTTTTGGTTGGTGGAAAGAATATCCATCGTACTATCTTGGAAGATGGAGCCTCCACCTATGTCATGTCTTTTCCTTGTTGTAGAGCCCTAGTTTCTCTTAAACTTACCTTGTCTTTGACCACCTTCAAACATTTTCATGGAAATGGTTTCCAACCTCACAAACTCTTGCAATCTTTCACTGTCACATTGAAGGGTAAAACTATTTCAGTCAATACTGAAGTAGTTGATGCACCCCTAGATTACAATTTGTTACTTTTTTGTAGTTGGTTCTATGCGATGACTATCATCGCATCTACAATGTTTCGTGTTTTACAATTTCCCCATCAAGAAAAAATTATCATTGTTGACCAAATTGACTATATAACTCCATATTTTCAATGGAAGTCATTCATTGTGCCACCATATGTTCAAGGAATGTCAACCTCTACATTTTCACCCTTGTTTCTGTTCACTATCATTTGTTCCATCACTATTCATTTCTATCCTCATTTGTTTCATGTTGATGATGGGGGATACATCATGGCCCTCCTTCAACGAGTCTATTTCTGTTTAAATCAACACATTATTCAAGAATTAGACTTAGAAACTGATCAGTACCTTGGAGCCTGCATGCCTTAATGGAAAGTTTCCTTTCTTTAATATTGGGTTTACATCATTGACCCCCGATCGATTGATTCCACATGTTTGAGTTCAGACCATCTATTCACATTGGATGGAATGTACTCAGATTAATTTGGGATTCATTTTCATCATTGGTGATTTCCCTTGCACTTGTTAACGGTTTAAATTATTGACCAGTAATCAAGTGGTTTCTACCATGTTCGATGCCAAGAACTCTATTCACATGGCTAGATTCATACTATTCAGGATTAGGATTGAAGACCCTAGAGGGACTTTTCAGTAAACAATCATTTTTGTTATCTCCCTTCCCCAGGATGTGATGGTGATTATGAATTTGTGATATATGTTGTGACATAGATCCATGTTGTATTGGTATGTGGCTATGTTTTTTCATGTTGTAAATCCATTGTGTACAATCTCATGGCTACATTTTGATCAAGTCATGGAGATATGGATCCACATTGTATGTTTGGTGGCCATATCCTTAGTCAATGCTTTTATGGATCCATATTGTATTGCTCGGAAGCCATGATTTGATTTAGATGATTATGAGTATGGGTATGCCTACCTCAAGGATGATATATTTATATTGATGGATGCTTCCTTTCTTTTTAGATAGGCCTTCTGACTTAAGTCCCTTGATTCCACATTATTACAAAGTATTTCAGCCATCATTTTTCTTCTATGATTTCACACTTTGGGAGGCATATGTTATACACCATTTTGTCACCCTTTACTAAGTGTCTCCACCTCAACACCATGAATGAATGATCCATCAGATCCCCTTGAGCATCAAGAAGAAGAAGACACCTTTAAAACCTAACAATATGTCATTTTTCACTCAGTCCTAGCTCTGTTTGATAATGGATGCCCCATTTCGATGCAATTGGGGTATCCATACTCATGCTATAATTATAGGGGGCATCATGTATACCCTATACACCACTCTGGGGAAGTTTCCATGAATATTTGGTCAAATCCCATGAATCTAGGGGGAAATACTCGAGCAAATTTTGGATGTTTTTGGGTTTGTTTTATTGTTTGCATCAAGATATGATTTGAGCCTCCTTCCATCCTATCTTTGAGAAATAATAACCATGAAGATAACTCAAATCCTAACCTAATCCACCTTATCCTCAACTACACTCCCAGTTTATCATAATGGTTATCCATCCCTGCACCTATATAAACAGGTCATTTCAAAGTGAGAGGGGGGATGGAAAAGAAGGAATACATCAAACCTATGATCTTGTGAAAGAGAGACAAACCTTTTTGAAGAAGATGATTTTAATTCATGTTCAAGAGTTGAAGAAAGAAGCTTGGAGGATTGCAACATCACCAGGTTGTAAACTTCTCACTTTTCATTGAATATAATAACTTGGCCTATTTCTCTTATACTTTCTTACTCATTTATTTTCTATTTGATTACTTGGTGTAAGTTATCAATTAGTATGGTTTATATGAACTAATCATAGATAGTAGTAGGAGAAGGTTTCTCTATTATTGCAGGTTTGAATTTGTGAGGGAGCTTCTTGGATTGGAGATCAACCATTGGTGCGATGAGGACAAACATTAGAAATCAGATGCACATACCTTCTCCCCTTCTCTCTCAACCCTCCCGAAAGAAAATAGAATAGTTAGTTAGAAGGATGTTTGTGCCCATTTGTTAGAGTTTGTCTCACTTATGGGAAACCCAAGTGATAGGAACTCAACCTATCCATAGGAGAAGAATTCTCAACACAAGAATTACTAGTATAGGCCCCATCTCTACTTCAGTCACCTCTTCAACCTCCCAACGTTTTCTTCCCCTAACGACATAGAATACCACACGTCCGCACCAAGGATCCAACTGTCAGTGTTTTCTTGTCAAGCGTCTATCTTTTTCGTCATCTGCTTGGGCCCAATATTGACTTTATCACCCCATTTGGGGGATGTAAGTCCATTTCACTCAAATTCATGACCTCTTGCTAGAGTTTCCCTTGGAAAGGGATCCCCTCCCTCCAAAATAGTTGTTGACTTGTTTGAGTAACCTCGACATTTTCTAGATAGTATTCCATCTCATTTGCGCTTATCCTCACATTCCCTTAGATAATAATTGGGATGGCCTCGGGGGTGGCAAGTGTGGGGGAAGTCATCTATGATTCTGATGGACAAAAAGAAGTTGAATTTTCCTCAATCTTGGGAAAATCTACTAACAACAGAGAAGAGACCCTCACAGTCTATATGGGGTTAAAACTAGCACAAGAGAGGAGTATCCAAACTCTAATCATAATAGGGGATTCTGAAATTGTTATAAAGGAGATTTGGGGTCTGTCAACCTCATCAAAGCATCCTCCCAGTGGTCTTAGCTCAGGAATAAATTCCCTCAAGAATAAATTCACCTACTTGCAGTTGTTCCATATCCTCCGAGCTCAGAACACCGAGGCAGATAATCTAGTTGAAGCGACAAAAATCCTATATTAGAGCCATATAATCATCAACCAAGTCTCCTTTCATGTGTGGCTTCCTTAACTACACCTTGCCTTACACCCCTCCACTCACTCTAAAGAATCATTATTGTTATCACTGAAATTTCATCTGCAACATCGTATGCAAATGGTTATAGGAATACAACATCTCCAAACACCTATTAGTTCACCTACAACACCAAGAAATCATTTCCAAGAGGCAAAAACTATACAACTGGTCAAAAACTTGACATGTGATAAAACACTAAAGGAAGAACGTGCACATTGCATGGGCCAAAGAATCTCATAGAGTGCACAATGTGCCATATGCACGACTGTGCACGAGAAAATCCAAGCACACCTGTGAACGGTGCATTTATGGTTCTTGTTGGCCCCCCACCCACTTCTAGACCATATCCCAACTTGATTTGACCCTCAAATCTGAGATGAATGTGAGTGGGGGGCTGTTCAAAGACCTAAGGGTGCCCTAAAGAAACCTCTTTTATTCTTGGAGCATACTAGAAACATCTCATTAAGCTATTCACCTCACCTCTTGAGGGAATAAGCTTGGATTTCTTCACCATTTTCTTTCTAGTTTACCATTTGTAAGAAGAGCTCTCACATAGGGGACTCAACAACCCTCCCAAGGAAGAAGAGGGGATCCATAAGTCTCCCTTTCTCTATGGTGTTTTCCCACTAATATACTTCTCCATTGGTGGCATGAATATTGGTCATTTGTTTGATTAGTTTTGGTTCTAATTCCCTCATGAATTCTAGTTTTATTTCTTTAGTTATTTCATTAGTTTTTGTTAGCTTAGTTATTTGTTTATTTCATGTGATTGAATTGTTTGATTCATACACTAACCCTTGTCGTGTCTAGCAAACCCAAATATACTTGCAAGTGCCCCTTTTTTTCTCATTCAAGTGACAAAAGGGACACAACAGATTGGAAACCATACTGGGGATAAGGTATCAATTTCCTCCCTATTTGGGTTGTTTGAGCACTTCATTTTGACCCATTTTCCTTGCAGGGATCATAACCATCCTAGAATTACCTGCAAAGAGCTAATTTTGGAGCTGGAAAAGAATAATTCCACTTAAAATCCCCCCCCCCCCTCCGACGTGTATCAGAACGTGTGTGGTTATTTCGACCCACAAACGTGCATTCAGAGCATTTTGCGCCCATAAAACTTATGTTCTTTGCACATTATGTTCATAGTGTGCCCAAAGGTCTTATGTTCACTATGCATTCTACACCCATTATGCCTCTATTTGAACTATAACACATGCATCTGTCCTGAATCTCAAAATTGTATGAGTTTTTTGTGATGTTTTGAAGGCCCCTAGCCTCCAAAATATTTCTTTTATGCAATATTGTAAATGCACCACAATTAGATCCCCTTTCCACATGAAGGGTTATTCAAAACATAGGCACTTAGGAGGTTAAAAGGAACCATATTTCTCCTCTTTTTCTTTGAGTTGCCACATTGATGGCTTGTTTTGATTGTAAAAGTTAAGTTGAGATCATTCACTATCACATATATAAACACTTGCATTGGGACCAGAAATCAAACTTTAATCATTAAGTATACTCTTCTCTCGCACCATAGAGAAATATTGAGAATCATAAATGTGATTAAGGTGACATTTCATCTTCCTTAAAATATTTAGGAGAGGACAAAGTCCCCCTAGGGCTGCTCTTAGTTTCTTTCCAAAACATATTAAATTTGTAAGGGCCCATACATGCCCACATGTTGCAAAGATAGAATAGTTTTTTGAAGCTACTTTCTTAGTTTACATCACTAGGGGAGTTTAAATATTATAGTAACGGGCCCATACATGCCCACATGCTTGTAATCTAGGATAGTTGTTCAAAAGATTTCTTAGATTAAATCACATTAGGGATTTTAAAGGATTGGTAAGGACCCATTTGTCCACATGCTAGTTCTTTAGGGACTTTAACATTTCGCAAGGTTGTACCAATGGAATCCAGCATGATAGGTAATCAATATTTGTAAGGACCATAGGAAGTCCACATGCTGCAAATCGACACCTAACTTATTAAAAAATTGGCACATTTGTTCACTTTCTCACACACAAATTCACTACTCACTCACAAAATTTCATCTCGAATTGTGGAGGTTGAAGTAGGTTTCCTCCAAAATGGATTCTGAAATGTCCCACTATTTCTTGAATAAATTATCCACACCCACTTAATTCAAACGAGATTGGTTCACACCTCGAATCTCTCAAACAACCACATCTAACTTTTTTTCTAAAAAATCACTAAGTTTTTCTCCACAAGAGGTGCCAAAAGAAATTTTTAGTCTAGGTAGGATCTTGGGGGTAGGCATCCAAATAACCACCCGTTATCTGGCTCTCACATATTCAAACATTAGACATTGAAAAATAGGGAACATTAAAATCCTCCAAGTCAAGTGTTCCTAACACCATAAGGCAGGGAGATACCCATGACGGGTCGAAGGCCGAGGTCTGGTTGTTATGTGCATCCCCCCTTGAGGCACCCACCTATTGGAAGGGATCCATCATGTGACCCATTTCTGAGGCCAAAAATATAAATGTTGCACTTTGAATGAAGTACTTAGTGGCCAAATTTTAGGACATCTACCTAGGTGGCAATTATGGGCTGCAATTGCACCTTGATCAGATTTTGTGTGGCTATTGGGAAATATCATCATCTCTTTCGGGATATGCACCCTCTACCCCTCATTATAACTGATTGTTTCATCCTTCAATAGATCCTCTTATGGTGGCTTCAGACCCCACTGTTGAGTGCTATTGGAAGGTCCAGTGATTTTTGAGAGGAAGGACAATACGTCTTTTTAGGACATGAGCATTTGTTTTATTTGTTCTCCCACGTGAAAAAAATCCACCTACCCACATGTATGCTTCTTTCCAATTGATATATGTATGATTCTCATTTGATTACATGTGATTATGAGATATATTGTGAAGTTCAAAATTATACAAGTCTCTTGTTCATTTATTTCTCTCATCACCATTTACACACATTTCACTTTTCTATTCTGACATCATAGGGGATCCATAGAATCCCCGTCATTCCAGACACTTGCAAAATCTCCCTCATATTCTAGGAGGAGTTCCTAGTCTCGCCAACTCACCGACTCAACCATCTCACACCCCTGTGAGTGCTACTCTTTTGGGATCATCGTTTCATGGTTCCACTTTACTTAGGTCCAATTTTCAAGGCACACCATCCACTAGCTCTCCTTTACAAGGAAGCAGGGGAGAAACTTAATCTCAAGGGGGAAGTACAACCCCACCCAACCCCCCTCAAGGGTCAGGTACACAACCTACTCATACCATGGCTGGAACTAACCTTCCACTGCCACTCCACATGCCATATTTGGCCTCCCTCAACATACCTAATTTGAGTAAACTCACAAATGACCCTATACTGCATGACCCCACATGGCCCGCTATGCCTACCAAACTACCTTTAGACATTCCCAAGTTTGAAGGAAAGGTGGGAGAAGATCTCACCAACCATATCATGACCTTCTACTTATGGTTCTCTTCAAACAACATCATGGATGACTTTGTCCACTTAAGGTTATTTCAATGCACACTCACTGGTCCATCAACCAAATGGTATGTGGACCAAAAATCAGGGTCCCATGTGACTTTTGAATCCTTGGTCAACACATTTTTGACCTTCCTTCAACTCCTAGTTCATCATGACAATGGTATAGACTACTCTTTGAGTTTAAACAAACCTCATCCACACATATCACTGACCACACTCACGAATGGCATCAACGACGTAGTTTATGCAAAGAAAAAACCACCAAAGAACAATGCTTCGATTGGTTTCTCAGATCACTCATCTCTCTCCTTGCCAAATATGTGGCCTCCACCTTCCCCCAAACCGAAGAGTAAGACATCAACAAGGCTCAACAGTATGACCTCATCTATGCACAATCAAGATACTTATACATAGTACTACCTGACACCCTGAGACCCATACCATTCGGCTAGGAAAAACCTAGGATGTCTCACTCAGCGGATGGATTGATTTGTACCACAATCCATACATCCAACCACCACCTATGTATGGTACACCCCAATATCCACTGATGTATGGAGGACCCCCTTATTACCCTCCCCCCCTTATCAAAAACCATACCATGTTATCCTCCCTCCACACCTGAGTGGACCCATTCTGACACCCATGATGCGCTTGACCATTCAACAAAGTTCTGGTACCCCCTCTACCTCAACTTATAACCTGAGCACTAGTGAAAGTGCTACACCTTACTATGCACCCTATGGATCATTGCCACAAAATAATCTGTATTTTCCATTTCCTGATCCTCCATAGCCAATTGCTCCTCCACAAGGAAAACCACATGTTGGGGTTAACTTTGTTCAACCCTCTCCCATTCATAAATTTAAAAATTTTGAACAACTGAATATGGAAAATCCAGCCCATCAGCCGAATAATTCCAAAAGGAAAGGAAAAAATCGAAACAATAATAACCCAGGACCAGGGGGAAATAACCCCCAACAAAACCAACCCGTTGGGGGAAACCAAAACCATGGCACCTAGAACCCCCAAGGGGGAAATAAAAACAAACACCAAGGGAGGAACAACAATAACAACCTCAGGACAAACTTCCCTTGTGCTCTTTGTGGTGAACATGGTCATTATACTTAGTATTGCCCCCAAATTGCTGATTTCAAATGGATGAAATATTCCATGAATGCGCCACATCCTCCAGCGTCACTTGTCCCTTAGCAGGCCCCAAAACATTATTTGTAACAACCACCCCCGACTGTTTTGCAAAACCCTATTCCACACCAAGGTGTGATGAATACCCAGCAGTATTTGCATCCTTCCTCACCACAGATGGGACAATATCAAAACCCTAGGAATCCGACGGATCACAATATCCTCCTCACTCATGAAGACACAATTCTTCTACAAATGCACAGTCGTCAATAAAACACACCCCCTGAATTCACTCCCACCACTTCAGAATCATCTCTAGCTACAATCAGACAACCCTTGATGATTCCACGCCCTAACACTAAACCCCCCATTCGTATTCCTTTCATCCCATTACGATAGAATGTTAACAACCCTCAGGCTAGGGTAGCACACAATTATAGTCTAGTCGATGACTTGGCACAATATCCTGCAGCCATGTCAGTATTGGAGGTCCTCCAAACCTGTTTAATTCAACGAAAATCCTTACTTTCCGCCTTGTGGGTAGTCAACCCAGCTGATACTAGACACATTACATTTGATCTAGATTGTGGGGAACCTCGTCTCCCCACCTTGGTATCTTTCTAGATACGAGTCGAAATTAGGAACATCACGGTTCATTGATGTATCATTGATGACGGTGCATCCACATGCATCATGTCCAAAATTGTATGGTAGAAACTTAGCTCCTCTGAGCTAATACCATCTGCCATCATGTTAAGAGCCTATGATGGATGACCATGCCCTTCTGAAGGTCTCTTTCAAAGTGTCCTCATTGAAATTCAGGGAAAAACCATCCTTATCGACATTAAGGTTATCAACACGCTGCTTGATTACAACATCTTGTTTGGATGTAGCTACATGTACGCTATGAAATATGTGGCCTCTTCTATGTTTTGAACGATGATGTTCCCCCACAACGGGAAGATCATCACCATCGACCAAGTTTCACATTATGAGCCTAACCACTCCTCCAACATTGATAACATATTACCTCTTGTATGCACTAGTTCTAATGCATATCCACTCATGGATATGAGCCCCAAAATTTTCATGGACCCATATTTGTTGGGGGCATACCATGGAGCACCACCGCTCATACACCCCTTAGCACAAGTGTGTGTCATATCTTCCAATGGGACCGAAAATGGAGATACCATTCCTCCCATAAAGGCTTCTCCACTCCTTGACGTCCCAATAATGGAGGAAAACTTATCTCGGGAATCCCCTGAGAACCCGACGACACCACTTATCCCTGATTTCACTCTCACTCAAGGTCAAATCCCAGTTTGGGAGACAATACCCCAAGCCATTACTCAAATTATGTTCTTCTACCCCCCATTGGGAGTACAAGATTTCCAGGTAGCCACAACGCTTACCCTTCCCAAGATGGTGCTCACCATTCCGGTATGGTATCTACACCCACCCCCAATGGTTCCTCAACCATCCCTCCTTCCCCAAACAAAGGGAGTCCCAATGCCGATTCCAATACTAACTCTGACCACACCTCCAGCACCCCTACTTTCCCACACCACTGCAACATCTGGGGGAAGAAAGAAGAATAAAAATCCCACCACTCCACTTCCTCCCAGAGTTAATATAAAAAATTGACAAAATACACATTGCAGGGTTCATATACCCCATCACATACACATCATGGGTCTCCAACCCCATCCTCGTTAACAAAAAATAGGGCACTATTTGCGTCTGCACTGAATTTCACGATCTCAACCATACTAGTCGCAAATACAACTTCCCCACACCTTTCATCAACCCAATTATCAATGACTGTGCAGGCCACGAGGCTCTATCCTTCATGGATGGTTTCTCTGGCTACAATCAAATCCAAATTCACCCAATAGATCAATATAAAATTGCATTTACCACCCCATGGGGTACTTTTGCCTATCATGTCATACCATTTGGACCCAAGAACATAGGTGCTACGTTCCAATGGGCCATGAATTGTGTTTTCCATGATCTTGCTTGCATCATCCTCACTTACTTGGACGACCTCACTGCTCGATCCAAGAAATGAACTCAACATCTAGATGACTTACGAGTTGTCTTTCAACGGTGTCGCCAGTACAATATCTGCTTGAATCCCCTCAAGTGTGTATTTTGCATCACCATTGGACACCTCCTTGGGTTCATCATTTCCCAACACAGCATCACTATGGACCCCCTCAAGGTCCAAGTTATCACATAAATTCCACCACCTTGGAATTTGCACCAACTGCAGAGCCTACAAGGAAAAGCTAACTTTTTATGACGCTTTGTCCCAGATTATGCTACTCGCACACATGGTTTCCTTCACTTATTGCATCATGATATCACATTTCGATGGGACAAACATTCTCAAACCACTTTTGATTATTTAAAATCGACGCTCTCGAATGCCCCTTTGTTGAGTCCTCCCGACTATGATCATGATTATATCCTCTATTTATCGGCCTAAACCGTCTTAGTAGTAAGATTTCTCATTCAACTAGGGGATGATGACTACGAACATGTTATTTACTACATCAGTAAAAATCTTTCAGGACCACCCCTGAAGTATAATCATGAAGAGAAACTCTCCCTCGTAGTTGTCCTCGCAGTCCAAAAAATGCGTCATTATATCTTGCTTCCCACTACCAAAGTTGTGGCAGATTCTAATGCCATGCAGTACTTTCTTAGTCGACGACAAATTAATGGTAAATTCTCCTGGTGGATCATTATCCTTCAAGAATATAACCTCAAGTTTTCAACTCCCAAAAGAAAGAAATCACTTGTTCTCTCTGAACTCATCACAATGTCTCCCTCAAATGCTACAAGTTATCCCATCAATACGGATTTTCCCGACGAGCACCTCTTCTAAATCCCATCGGATGAATGTTGGTATGGTGACCTTCTTGTATACCTTTAGACACATAAATTTGGGTCTCATATTTCATGGGACGATCATCGGTGCATTCACCATCAGGCCCCTCGATACCTCCTTATCGGTGACATCTTATACTAACATGGGGTCGACACCATACTCCATCAATGTTTGACCATCGACGAGGTAGACAGAGTATTGAATGATTTCCATAGCAGTGCTTGCAGTGGCCACCTCTTAGGGATGTCCACCACCCATAAAATCATTCAAGCATGCTACTTTTGGCCCACATTATTTCATGATTGCATCCACGTTGTTAATAGATACAACAAATTCCAACTCTATGCAAACAAGGCACAAATGCCACCCACTCTTCTACATCGAGTCATCACTGTTGGTCCCTTCTGCAAATGGGGCATAGATTTCATGACTTGAAACCCTCCATCTAGAAATGGAAACAAGTATATCGTCGTGGAAGTGGATTAATTTACCAAATGGGTCGAAGCCATGCCCACCTTCAACAACATCACTAACACAACAACACATTTTTTCTTCAACCACGTAATTACCTGCTTCGGAGTCCCACTACAGTTAGTCTTTGATCACGGTAAACACTTTGAGAATGATATTTTCATCAAACTCTCGTCAAGGTTAGGATTCTCCAATGAGTTTGCCTCCCCATATTACCCTCAGTCCAATGGATAGGTCGAGGTTGTTAACAAAGTCTTCAAAACCATGTTGCAACGTACTATCAACAAGCATAAAACCAATTGGCATCATATGTTGATTTTAGCATTATGTGCTTATCATACGGCAATCAAAACTGCCACTGGTTTTACACCATTTAATCTCATCCATGGGATTGAATCTACCCTTCCCATCAAGTGAAAAATCCCCAGGTTGCACACTGCCATTGAGCTATTACCTGACACTACTCCAATGGAGTAGCACTTTCTGAACTTAGATTTGATGGATGAAGATTGTCGATCTTCATTACAAAACAATGAGGCAGCTACAAAATGGTATAAATCCACCTTTGACCACCATGTCAACCTTCACTCATTGAACGAAGGAGATCTCATCCTAGCCTACGATATCGCTCATGATACCTTCAACCATGGGAAATTCGAGTCATTATGGCATGGAACCTACATCATCCAACATTACCTCACTAAAGGCACTTACATCCTGGCCTCTACAAAACGCTATCCTCTCAAAGAACCCGTCAATGGGTTGTACTTAAAAAAGTTTGACGCCTGAGCATAGTCATTCTACACTAGGCTTTTTCTTTTTGTACACATTTGTAGAGTTTTTAGTCTTCTTTTGTTCCCTCAACACCTCATGTCTAATCTAACAATCCGTGTTATTAACAGATGCATCCTCCATTGGACTACCACATCGGTTATGCTAACAGAGTAAGTCGTTGGATACATAATCTCGCTTCAGCCGCTTGGGCCCTCTACACCCCCTCACATGAACTGCTCCACTCCAATGACATTTGTTTGGGCTCAACAACCAACAGTTAAGAAAAATACATAGTCGTCATTGGCCTTCTTGTCCAGGCCAATCATCGACACATTCGTCACCTTAGCATCTTCTTAGATTCCCATCTTGTCGTCCTGCAACTGAACAATGTGTACCGTGTCTGCAATCCTTGCCTCTTTCGCAAATACCTACAAATTAGACTCTTATCTCAACATTTTTATTCAATTACATTTACACATATTCCACAACAACTTAATCAAACAACAGATAATATGGCTAACCTAGTATTGTATTGGCATTTATCACATCAAGACACCATCACACATACATAAACCATCACAAGTTTGTCACAACATATAGATTAGACATCATAAAAAAAAAAAATATCATCACATGTAAACACCATAGAGATCTCAAACATGTATATCCATATATATAAATAGATCAATATGTCATCAATGTTTACAAAAAATTACAATATGTACATCGACCGTAGGAATGTGAGCCCCCCTCACCCCTATAGGTACAAAATGGATGTCACACTACCCTATATAAAATGGGCTCATCAGCGTATATAAATACAAAAATACAACATAGCACTGATGGTGCCTCCAGAGCACCATCACCAGGTCCTCTATCTATAAGAGGTGCCCCACCAGCTAGGGATCCTCTAGGTCCAAGGGGTAGTCATCCAGTCATGGCTTCCCCCACTACAGCTGCTCATCGGATCAGGGTCCGCAACTCTGCAGGGCCACCCACACACTTCTCCAGGACTCTCCCGTCCTGGATGTGGGACCACATATGCTCAGGCACACCCTGTAGTACCACCTCCAACTGACGAAAAAAATCCTCTAAGTCCCCACCAACCTCTCCCTGAGGTGCATGATATGGCCCTTCACCCGGATAGTCAAATCTACGCCTTCGCCTGGCTCTCGCCTCATTGGCTAGCCTCACACCAGCCTCGTCCCTCCAGGGTATCTCTCTTGCCTGTGGCTCTACCCATGGTGGTCTCATTGGCTCCACACAAGCTGGCTCTACAACCGACTCCACTTCTCTGCCTCGTGGCCCCACATCTTCACAAACACAAACAATGATAGCATCAAAATCCATCCATATATAAACATATGCTATAATATAAAAATCACAAAACATAAAGTACACCAACATACCTCTCCAGTCCCAAACCTCTCCAGGAGGCAACACCATATCCGGGACATGCCCGAGGTCCATCCCACCATATGGGAACCATAGTATAATCTGTGGCATATGATGCCATACACACGCCAATTTGGTTGTAAATTAATGGCCACCCTCCCCACCTCCATGTCGTACCAAAATCGATGCCCACCACATCATTCGAGGCTCATGTGACCCTGTAGCTGACAACAATACTCTCAGGAACAACATGGGCACCCTCTCCAAGATCAATCCAAAGGAAAATTCACTGGAGTTGGCAGTCCGACAATGGTTAATCTACCCCATCATCCTAGCATGCAGCATCAACCCCCAAGAAAAAAAATCCCCATCCAACACTCTCTGCATAATACTCAGTTGACCACCACTTATCCACTGAGTTGCTAAGGATCCGTAGATCCTCACAATCATCACAGCGATACACCGATGCAACAAATAATCCATCACCTCGATACGGACAACTGAACCTTACATAATGTCTAGTCCCAAACAATACCTTTGTGTTGCGTCTAACAAGTGTACATTCGTTGGCATCTGGGGATCAACAGGTAGGGCCATTCCCCGGAAAGGGAGCCCCATCAATAAATAGACATCCTCCATAACCGAGAATGTCAAATGCTTCCCTCGTACAATGAAGCACTGCATATCAGTGCTCCAAATAGAAATCAGGTACTATTGCAAGTACTCCTGCACCCCTATCAGTGGGCATCCGAAGAACTTAAGCAACCCACAGGCTGCCAAAAGTCTTCAAATGCCCAACTCCTCTCTCAGCACCTCCTTGAGGCGCTCCTAGTCCCTCTCTCTCCAATGGATTGGCATACTGAACTAATCACATGCATTCACACCAACAAAACTTAAGAATCCATCATCATCATTAAAAAATCTCTTAAAAATATCCAAGTTTTTTTTCAAAAAGCCCAGCTTTGCCTCAAGTGCGCGGCTGTCACCCGCCATAGGCACACACGCATGTGCGACTATTATTTTCATAGTTGCACATCAATGTGTAGTTGTCTAAACAAATGTGCATCAATGCACATCTATCACCCTCATAGGCATGCCCTCATGCACACTTGTTCTTAACACAACTGCACACTGGTGCGTAGCTCTATGAGAAACAATTGCACACAGTGCGCAACTGTAATTCGAACAGGAGTGCACCCAATGCGCACCTGTTTTCCTCACTCATGCGCCACCCTGCACTGATGTTTTCAACATATCGACAAATAATGCACGGGAGAGGGAATTATAACCACACATCTTAGCGCGAGTATCCTTCCTTCACCCGCGCATTGGTGGGCCCACCCCTAAAAAACCCTAGTACGGCCATCCGTATGAACCTGCCCATGAAATCAACCCTATATACTATGCAAGAGGATGAGACCACTAACCTAGCTCTCGAAAATCCTATATTGGTCGACTCAAACTCTGGTAATCTCCAGATCTCCTTGAAAAATCTCTCATCAACTCACTATGGAGGTAGGTACAAATGAGATGGAATTATGGGCCCCATAGCTATATATCGCCCCTTTTCCCAAACTTCCATGCTCAATTACAGGAGCTCAGAGTCTTTGTTTTTTTATCTGTCTTCAGGCACGGGATCAAGATCCCGCCACCTACACAGTCATATTCCCTGGATCACCATCCATACTTGACCCCAAGGGAGCATTTTTCTCACATCACGTCCAAGTGCGCATGCTCATGTTCAAAATTATCAAATAGATGTTATATGTTCTTTATCATCAGATATTGTTCACGTCTGGTATTCAGTTTTCATTTGTGTAGGTACTTGGTCATCACAAACCAGCACAACCACTTCAGGTATATGATCGACACTGGCATGTAATCATTCCCTCTGAATACCAATTGCATCTCCTAGTCACACCCTCCAAAATTTTCCTTTAGGATCTTCACATCCGTCTTTGTAGTACTATCACCTCCACTGCAATTTGGTATTGTCACCCAATAGCACTCTCCCCCACATGAGTTGTCCCATTCATAGTCCCCTTTGGCACTTTGACACTCATGCTTCTTTCACCCCTTATGGATGGGAGTCATGATAGTCTCAAGCATTTTTGAGAATCAACTGTTGGATCATGTTGTCATTGATGCCAATGGTTTGATTGATTGATGTCATTGATTGATGTCAAGTGATTGATTGATTGATTTCAAGTGATTGATTGATGATTTATGAACAATGTATTTATGTATATGAATATGAATCAATGAGTTTTCATTGATATGATGCATATATGAAGATGGATCAATGAGTTTTCATTTATACATGATGAAGATGGATCGATGTGGTTTCCTTGATATATGATGCATAGTTTGATTGATGTAAATATGACTCATTATTGTCTTATCATGGTTGATAAGGAATACAAATGGATGAACTCCAAAGTGGTCCCCTTATGGTGAAATCCCTCACAGGAAGACGCTTTACGGTTGAGTTATCCTAGAAGTATGGTTGGAGAATCCATGATTGATTGTGGAATAATGAGATTAAGATCAATGAATTTGTTGGTGAAACTATCCTAGATGGATAGTGGTATGTAGAATGTCACATAAATCCTCGTGATTTGAGAGTTATGGCCTTACGAAGTTGGAGGACCCTCATATGTTGGCTTGAAGCCTCAAAAGGTCAAAGAAGTCAAAGATCTTGCAAACAAGAAATTATTATTTAAATGATAAAGTAAAGTGACAAAGTCAAGAAGGATTATTTAAATAATAAAGTGAAGTGACAGAATCAAAGAGGATTATTTAAATGATAAAGTGAGATGACAAAGTCAAGGAGTTATATTTAAATGATAAAGTAATGGAGAACTTTCTAATTATGGAAAGTGGTTAACCCTAAAATGAGGAAAATGGGTTAAGTGACATAGAAATGGGTTAAGTGACCTAGAAGATGAAGAGCATAAAGAAGAGGCAAGGGTCTCTTGTGAAAAGTACATTTTTTGGGAGCATCTCTTGTGTATCTCTTGAGCATGATTGAAGATCTATTATGTGTGAGAGAGAGAGTATGGAGGATCTCAAGGACGCATAAATTTTTCAGCAATTTCTGAGATCATGACGAAAAAAGTCTTAGAGCTTCATAAACCCTATTTTCTGAGGTATATGCGGGTTGTAGTGGGCCAGGATGAATACACATGCGGGATGTATGAAGACAGGGCATGTACAGTTGATGAATTCATGGAGATTGGTGCTTGAGCTGATGAGAGGCTCCTAAAGACTGAAGCAGGTTCCAGATCTGCATTATATGGGCTCATATCTATCACTGATACTCTGGTATGGTTACATTATTGTCTTTATGGATACTCTTGATTCTTGTGTAGTGAATGTTTAAAGCATTCTTGGTATGGTTGTTATGATTTGGTTTGTGTTGGCCGATGGAGTGAGAAACACTCATGATTCAGTTTTTATATGATTGTTATAGTATATTGATTGCTTATACATGATTGAGTAGGATTCATATTGTATGGTTGAGGAGAATGAGTAAGTTGTTGGAGATATTGGATGTGTTGTGACTAGTCGTGGGTCAGTTTGGACAGTGGAAGATAGAAGAGAATATGATTGCAGGTTGTAGAGGATCTGAGTTGATTTTGAAGAGAAAACCTGAAGTAACTCAGAATGCATACACAGGTTGTAATATAGACTGACCACGTACACACACAGGCTATAGTGAGACAAGGTACGTACACATGCAAGCTACATTACTGATGGGTTACGTACCTGTGACAGATTGATATCTGTTGAGGATTGTTGCCTCATCTCAGTTGGTGTTGAGGGTGTAAGCCAAGTCTTGCATTATAGAGCTGGTTCTCTTGTAGATTTGTACTATATTCAGTTGTTGCTGAAAAACCCCAAGGATTGAAGTCTGTAATAAAAAGAAAATTGTATATACATATTGTGTTCTTTGTGGTGATGATTTGTTGATGATATATTGTTGATATATGTTGTTTATATGTGTTCACATTTAATCGGTTATCAAATGACAACAATAAGTAATGAGTAAATAGTGATTGCTAACTAATGAGTTTTGTGTAAGAGGGAAGCTTTGGGAAAAGAGCTCCACACTCATTTACCCCCCCCCCTCTAAGTGTGGTCGGTGTGTCCAACAATTGGTATCAGACATGGCCTTCACTATAAGCCTTAACAATCTTGGAGGAGATATATAGACACACAAATGGGTGATGGAGTTCCAATCCCTGATGAGGAAAACTATTCTACTTGGAGAATAGATATGAGAGTACATTTGAAGGAAATGGGAGAGGCGATTTGGAGGGAAACCATTGGTGGATCAATTTCCTTGAAGAACAAGTCAAATTTTGCAGCTCAAAGGGAAGGAAAGAAGAATTTTTCATTGGCTCTCAAGACCATTCTTAGTGGACTCTCAAGCCCTATCAAAGAGAGCATGGGACAATGCACTTCCACCAAGGATCTATGGATAAACCTAGAGGAGACATATCAAAACAAGAAATAAGATGTTGAATACCACTCCATCAAGATCATTAAAGGTAAAGAATCTCCAAAAACTATTGAATGCATCATTTCTAAATGTGATCTTGAAAAAATTTAAAATGAAGACAAAGAATCAAGTGATGATGTTAGCACAAATGAAGATCTTGAAGAAATTTCAAATGAAAGAAAAGAATCATGTGATGATGTTGGAAAAAAGTAAGATCTTGAATGTATTTCAAATGAAGGTATAGAATCTCCAAATACTCTTGATTGCAATGATTCAAAATGTGATGATGTTGAATTTTTCTCTACAAGTGAATAAGAAAATCTAGAAATAGTTTGTGTAGAGTTTGATGGTAGTTATCCCATGGAAAGAATAGATGAAGAAAAGGAAGAAGATATCACAATACTAAAGAATGAAAAATAAGATATGAAGGTATATGATGAGATTAGTAAAAGTTTTGTAACTATTGTCCATCTCAAGACCCAAATTGAAGAATCCAAAAGGGTAGAGGAACTATTGAAGAATCAAATTAATGAAAAGGAAGAGTCATGTCATAAGTTAGAAACTGAAGTTGTTGATCTTAGAAATAAAGTAGAGAAGTCAAACAAATTCTTGAATAGCTCACTAATCTTGAATGAGATCTTGGAAAGTCAAAGATCACCAAATGATAAATCAGGTCTTGGATACAAAGAAGCTACATATGCTGAAGCAAGTACCTCAAAGAAGCATGAAGTAAAGGATGAAGAAAAGGTTGCAAGTCAACCCTTCAAAGGCAAGGTAAGTTTGAAAAGAACTAAGCAAGAAAGACATCAAGAAGCTACCTTTACACCTGAAAGAAAATGGACACCAAAACAAAGGTATGAAAGTGTTTTTCATGGTCAATGTTATTCATGTAATGAATATGGTCACAAAGCTTTGGAATGTAGATCTTATGAAAGAATATATAATGGAAGATTTTATAAAAGGTGTTGGAGATGTGATCAAGTAGGACACATTGTTGTTCACTATAACACCATGAGATGCTACAATTGTAGTGGATTTGGCAACAAATCCTAGGAGTGCTAGAACATAGGAAGAAATTACATGATAAAGACTTCACATAGCATGACTAGAAGAAGGAATGAAGTAAGAAAGGGAGACATATTTGAAAAGATATAAGATCAGAGCTCAAGTTCTAAGAAGCAGGGTCACCTTCAGAAGTGGGTGAAGAAGAGTGAGCAACCAGAGCAGAATGGAAGCCTTAAGGGAGGCTCAAGTGTGTCATCTACTGAAGCATACGTGGGTGAAAATGGTAACAGTCGCGTACATATGCAGAGTGACCTTGAATAGGTCATGTAAAAATGCAAGTTGTCTGTGCAACAGGCTACGTATATGTGGTAAATCCTTGGGAAAAAGGCAATGCACATGGGTTGCAGCTTGATGTGATGGTATAACACTCTGTTGCAAGGTCTAACATTGTTTGTTGTAGGTTCTGACACTGTTTGTTGTAGGTGTCCATAATTCTATATTGGATTATGTAAGGTGATGATGTAAAATAAAATCTTGGGTGTATGGCACTAACCGATGAGTATGGATTGAGGATTTCACTATTGAAGAACAATGTCGGGTATGACAGTGAAGTTATGGCACCTTGGTTATGTGATATATCATGATGATGCTAGATAGATATGTCATTGATATATTTTGAAGCATACTACTAGAACATGTGCTGTTGGATGTTTAGTATTTGTTGTAGTGAATGGAGGATTGATGTTGATTTGTTGATGTACATGGATGGTACATATTTTAGTTTCATTGATATATCTCATGATGTATTATTGGAAGCTTACTTGTTGGAAAACTTGATGCATGCATTTGGCAAATGGATGGGCTACATATTGGGACATGTAGTTAGTGAGTTGATGAGGTGATCATGTTGTATAGCATTGATGATATATAGTTGATGCATGATTGGCACATTTCTAGTACATTGGTAGAGGAACCTACTAGCAGTTTGATTGGCACATATTTTATGGAGAATTTGGCATACATGTATGAGGATTCATCATGTTTTAGTATTGGTGCATGGTTGATGTACTTGCTTGGTACAGGTGGTGATACATGTTTATGTACATGCTTGGTACACTCATAGATGGCATATGCTTGATGATAGTACACCATTGGTATTACATGATTAGCACAACAATTGGTATTTGTTTAAGATACATGGTTATGGCACTTGGTTCATGATGGAGAAATATCATGAGTGATATTACACTTGTTTGGCATGTTGGTAGTTGCACATGGTTAGCATGGTCAACATATTGGTAGATGCACATGGTTGGCATATGGGTAGATGCACATGTTGGCATATTGATAGAAGCATATGGTTGATACATTCCATTGATGAGATCTTATGGCACATTGTATGGTATTTATGTACATGGTTTTTGTACATGGGTGTTGTGCATGATGGACACACAATTGGTACATGATGTACTTGGGTGATGTTCTACTCATGATTGTCTATTTTATTGTTGACATATATTTTGTTTCATGATGGTTGGTATGGCATGAGTTTGATGCATGAATAGGTCCAAGGATCATCATATGGTAGAATATTGTTCATCTTGTAGAGAAAATAGGGGGAGACATACCCATAGGGGGATTCATTCTTATTCCCATGGTTCTAGGAGGATAAAAGAGCCCTATAGTTGAAGAAAGAGAACAGAGGCATAGTTCCAGGGGGAGAAATGGTCACAGGGGGAGTATGAGTGATGAATCTTCAAGCATTACATCAGAGTGATATCCCTTGCTCAAAAGGGGAGAGATTATTTAGAGGAATATCAAAGGCATTCAGATAGGGGGAGCATCCGCAAGGAGAGTTCAAGCAGGGGGAAGAGCCCCAAGGGGAGAATGGCCCTTTTCCATTGATGTCAAAGGGGGAGAGATAGTCACATTGATGTGATTGATAATTATTGATATCGAGAGATAGTCACATGGATGTGATTTATGACTATTGATGTAGGGCATGTCTTATCTACATGTTGACATCAATGATTGTTGTTGAAATCAATGTTGGTATTGACATCAATGCCAAAGGGGGAGGTTGTTGGATCATGTTGTCATTGATGCCAATGGTTTGATTGATTTATGTCAAGTGATTGATTGATTGATTGATGTCAAGTGATTGATTGATGATTGATGAACAATGTCTTGATGTAGATGAAGATGAATCAATGAGTTGTCATTTATATGATGCATAGATGGAGATGGATAAACGAGTTTTCATTGATACATGATGAAGATGGATCAATGTGGTTTCCTTGATATATGATGCATAGTTTGATTGATGTAAAGATGACCCATTATTTTCTTATCATGGTTGATAAGGAATACAAATGGATGAACTCCAAAGTAGTCCCCTTATGGTGAAATCCCTCATGGGAAGACGCTTTGCAGTTGAGTTATCCTAGAAGTATGGTTGGAGAACCCATTCTTGATTGTAGAATAATGAGATTAAGATAAATGAAGTTGTTGGTGAAACTATCCTATATGGATAGTTCTTGTCATGCCATTTCCGGTGGTATGTGGAATGTCACATAACTCCTCATGATTTGAGATTTATGGCCTTATGAAGTTGGAGGACCCTCATATGTTGGCTTGAAGACTCAAAAGGTCAAAGAAGTCAAAGAGATTGCAAAGAATAAATTATTATTTAAATGATAAAGTAAAGTGACAACTTCAAGAAGGATTATTTAAACAATAAAGTGAAGTGACAAAATCAAAGAAGATTATTTAAATGATAAAGTGAGGTGACAAAGTCAAGGAGGAATATTTAAATGATAAAGTAATGGAGAACATTCTAATTATGGAAAGTGGTTAACCTTAAAATGAGGAAAATAGGTTAAGTGACCTAGAAATGGGTTAAGTGACCTAGAAGATGAAGAGTATAAATAAGAGGAAAGGGTCTCTTGTGAAAAGTACATTTTTTGGGAGCATCTCTTGTGTATATCTTGAGCATGATTGAAGATCTATTCTGAGAGAGAGAGAGTATGGAGGATCTCAAGGACACGTAAAAGTTTCGGCAATGTTTGAGATCATGATAGAAAAATTCTCAGAGCTTCAGAAACCCTATCTTCTGAGGTATACGAGGGCTATAGTGGGCCAGTATGCGTACACACGCAGGTTGTATGAAGACAGGGCCCGTACAATTGATGAAGTCATGGAGTTTGGTGCTTGAGATGATGACAGGCTCCTGAAGACTGAAGAAGGTTCTAGATATGTATTCTATGGGATTAGATTTGTCACTGAGACTCTGGTATGGTTATATTATTGTCTTGATGGATACTCTTGATTCTTATGTAGTGAATGATTAAAGCATTCTTGGTATGGATGTTATTATTTGGTTTCCGTTGGCTAATGGAGTGAGAAACACTCTTATGATTCATTGTTGATATGATTTATATAGTATACTAATTGATTATACATGATTGAGTAGCATTCATATTGTATGGTTGAGGAGCATCAGTAAGTTGTTGGAGAGATTGGATGTGTTGTGACTAGTTGTGGGTCAGTTTGGATAGTGGAAGACACAAGAGAATATGATTACAGGTTGTAGAGGATTTGAGTTGATTTTGAAGAGAAAACCCTAAGTAAATCAGAATGCATACGCAGGCTATAATACAGACTGACTACATACACACGTGGGTTGTAGTGATCCAGGGCGGATACACACACTGGCTGCACTACTAACAGGTTGCGTACCTGTGATAGATTAATATATGTTGAGGATTGTTTCCTCATCTCATTTGGTGTTGAGGGTGTAAGATGAGTCTTGCATTATAGAGTTGGTGCTCTTGTATATTTGTACTCTATTCAGTTGTTGCTGAAAAACCCCAAGGATTGAAGTCCGTAATAAAAATAAAATTGTATATACATCTTGTGTTCTTTGTGTTCCTCGTGGTGATGATTTGTTGATGATATATTTATGATATATGTTGTTGATATGTGTTCACATTTAACTGGTTATAAAATGACAGCAATAAGTAATGAGTAAATAATGATTTCTAACTAATGAGTTTTGTGTAAGAGGGAAGTTTTGGGAAAAGAGATCCACACTCATTCACCCCCCCTCTAATTGTGGTCAGTGTGTCCAATATCAGCCACATGCTACTTCTCCTCTTTTTGTTATCTTTCCCAATGGGTTCCCAGATTATCTAATCAAGGTTCTATTTTACCTGCACCTATGCTATATCATTAACCCTCCATTTCATCCACAATCAGTTTGCCCATCTGCAGATTTCCATCCATTCATTTACTTCATACAGAAACCCACCCATGGGGCCCCCACCCTCCACCAGTTCTCCATGACACTTGTACCCTCACATGCCAATCCATATTGCACTAGGGAACCTGTTTCTGTATCTGTACACTCATGCCAAAAATCTTTATTCATTTGGTACATTGTAAAAAGCCTTTGTTTCCAGCATTTACATAGATTTTGTTGTCTCCCTTGGAAACCTTCTTTTTCTGGCAAAGAAACCCATGTCTCCCTTGGTTGGGGCATTAATTATCTTCTACTCTTGTTGACATCATCCATAAACCCTGAGTATCCCATAGTCCATGTACCATTGATCTCTTAGTTTGTCCACTTTGTCACACCTCTGGCATAGTTTAACCCACTTCTAGTCGTCCCCTTGATGTTAGATCCAGTTTCAAAGTTTCTACCAATCATCCTTCACATATATCCCCAACCAAGGATAGTCTTGAGTCTCACTGCCTCTTGACTTCATCCATGTTCCTTATCAGTTCCTTATCTTATCCAGTAGATTTCATGGAGCACTTTTTCTTCTTGGAGTTGTGTCTCCCTCTCTGTCAACATCAACACAGTTTCTAGAAGGGAGACAGTATCTTGACTCTCATTTCCTTTATAAATGAGGAGTCTTGGACAACACAACAAGAAATATCAATTCACTTTGTTGTCGTTGACCCCCATGACATTCCACCTCAACACACTCTCATGTTACGGTGGGTCTTACTATGCGACTATTACAGTTGTTTTATACTAGCCGAAGACCTCTGAATTTGTTAGGCCATCAATGGCTATGAGTCATAGACACTTCTTATAGTTGTCCTTGCCTTTGTTCAAAGTGCTTTCACCATCAGAATTGTCATCTGTCATTATCAAACCTCCTCAGAGGGCGCTGCGGTTATCTACATCAACATACAACTTCAGTTACTTTCATACATTTTTGAGTTACATGACACGAGCATGGGGCATTCCCGCCTCGTTTGTATACAAATTTTATTTTTCTCCCTAGAGAAAGGTTTGGGTCCCACAATTTCCCTCTCCTCCCAATGAATCGCTATTGCAGTTCCTCTCAGCACTCTTTATTACAATGGTACTCTTAGTAGAAGAAACATTTATGTATTTTGGCTATACGTATGCTCCTAACCTCACACATAGGGGGGCATCTGTTATCACTGAAATTTCATCCGCAACATCGTATGAAAATGTTTATAGGAATACAACATCTCCAAACACCTATTAGTTCACCTGCAGCACCAAGAAAGCATTTCCAAGAGGCAAAAACTATAAAACTGGTCAAAAAATTGACATGCGCTAAAACACTAAAGTAAGCACATGCACAATGTGTGGGCCAAAGAAGCCCATAGAGCACACAATGCGCCAAATGCACGACTGTGTACGAGAAAATATGCGCACACCTGTGAATGGTGCATTTATGGTTATTGTTGGCCCCCCACCCACTTCTGGACCTACTCCCAACTTGATTTGACCCTCAAATCTGAGTTGAATCTGATTGGGGTCTAGTCAAAGACCTAAGGGTGCCCTAAAGGGCGCCTTGTTCACACTAAATATTGGTTGGATATTACCTCAAAGGCAAGCTATAAAAGTATTCCATGTGTGCACTAAGAATTGAAGAATATCATTGTATTCTTATGCTGCCTCTATTCTCCTACAAGAAACCTAAAAGTATTCCATGGGTGCACTAAGAATTGAAGAATATCGTTGTATTCTTATGCTGCCTCTATTCTCCTACAAGAAACCTTTTTTCTTCTTGGAGCATACTAGCAACACCTCATTAAGCTATTCACCTCACCTCTTGAGGGAATAATCTTGGATTTCTTCACCATTTTCTTTCTAGTTTACCATTTGTAAGAAGAGCTCTCACATAGGGGACTCAAGAGCCCTCCCAAGGAGGAAGATGGGATCCATAAGTCTCCCTTTCTCTATAGTTTTTTCCCACTAATATACTTCTCCATTGGTGGCACGGATATTGGTCATTTGTTTGATTAGTTTTGGTTCTAATTACCTCATGCATTTTAGTTTTATTTCTTTAGTTATTTCATTAGTTGTTTATAGCTTAGTTGTTTGTTTATTTCATGTGATTGAATTGTTTGATTCATACACTAACCCCTGTCCTGTCTAGAAGACCAACTAGACTTTCAAGTTCCCCTCTTTTTCTCATTCAAGTGATGAAAGGGACACAACAATTATGTTCAAACCTCTCTCCCTATCACAACCCCTTCTCCCTCTAGCCTCCCTCCACTTCTCCCCCCTCACTCCCCTCCCCTTCCCCATGCTTGAATGGGCCCCCAATCCTCTTGGCACGTGCCCCCTTCACTTCCCACATGCCTTCCCTCCCCCTGTGTCCTGTCTCTCTCTACACTCAAGCGCACATATATACGAGGATATCCGCCTACTCTCCCTGACAACCAACTATCATTCTATGGAATCATATTTGTCCTCTCACCTCGAGCGAAGTCCCCTCTGCTAGTGGGTGACAATGGCTCCCCTCATCCTTAACGGTTTTCTCATTAATTTCCCTTGGCTACTACGGATCCCACACAATTTCTTTGTTTGGCTATTTAGATCTCTCGCTCCTCACTTTGGTTGTATCTCCTCTGTTTCTTCCACCCACATCTTTCTTTCTGTCAGCCTCTGCTTTTTCCTTTTCAACACCCTTTTGCCTCTTACCCTATCGAACCTCCTTTTCATCATGTGGCGGAGGCCTAGAACTCCCTATTCCTACCCAATTTGCACCTCCGAAGATCTCCGAGAACAGTTTCAATCATTGCAAACTGATTGTAAGAGAATTGAGGAGTGCTCAAGTGCACGACATCAAGAGCTCCAACAGGAAAATCAGGGGATTTGTCAAAATTTGGAAAATCTCCAGTCTCAATTGCAGCAGGAATAAATCCACCACAACCAAGAATTGGCATTAGTTTTAAGAGGAGTCAATTGAAATACAAGATAGTTTGGGGCCATTACTCAGTGAATGGGAAATCCTCTGCAACCAACACACTCAGTTGGTACTGATGAATCTCAGATTCCCTCTACTTTTCATTATGCTGCCAGTAACGACCATCATGTTCCCATAGCGCCAGGCTTCACAGATATCTACCATGCATAGGAGAATCTAGACCGTCAATTCACAGAGGAGAACCTAGTAGAGATGAATCTAGAAGCTTGACTGGTGGACCAATAGGAAGAACCCGAGCATTTTCACAACTTGCAAATAGCTCTTTTGTGAAATGAAAATTTTTGTTTCTACTAAATATGTTTATTGCCATCTTTACATGGTAGAACTGTAGCTTATATGGAAAAATTGTTACAATTTTCTTAGGCCTATATAGACACATATGCTCTTATGGAAGAAACAAAGGTGCATGCACCCTGCCACAGGTACATTTTTGAAATTTGGTGACCTCTTTTTTAATATAAAATACCCCCAACTGCTTCTGTTAAAAAAAAACAATGGGGATGGCCTCGATCATTCTAGCTATCTTTGTCAGCCCGAAATATAATCTCTCGTTCTTGGATATTTTCTCCATATGGGACCCATTTGTTATATTTTTTTTGCGTCGAAACTAGAAGGAGTGAGTTCCCTTCTACAATGAGAAATCTGCATCCTTGCTCCACCTCTATGGCCAACCCTCTGACCAGACCTTCTAAGTCCACTCTATAAGTGTTGAACCAAATATTGCATGTGAATAGAGAGGTTATTTTTCCTTGTGTTGTGAAATATTCCCCCCTCCCCAGAGGGGTCTAGGTTCCCTTTCGAGGATCCATCAAAGATCAGATTGAGTGAGCCCCTTGGTGGCGTCATCCATTTTTGTTTGATTCAACTCCTGTTCTATCTGGGTATTTTTTCCACTTTGTGATGACACTATACTAGTCTCTAATTTTTGAATATTATATCCCTCTCTTCGTTTAATCTTCCATCTTCCTTTTTCCATACAAAAGAAGCAATGAACTCCTGGATGTTAGCATGAATATTTTTCCATACTTGGCCCATCGAGAGTTGTTTATGCTTGAATATAATTATTTTTCTTTCCTTCCAAACATTTCACATCAATAATATTGGGAATATATTACATGTTCTATTAAGTATGGGGTTTGAGAAAGGTTTTGAGCTCTTTTCTATGATTGTTTTGGGGGTATCGTTTATTATTCTATCTAAGCGCCAAAAAATATCTACTCCTCTGTCCCATAAGAGAGATCCTTCCCTACATTCATACATAATAAGTTTTATTGTTTCCTCCACCCATAGGCACATCATATATATGGATGGGAATTGAAATCCCCTCCTTATTAGAAGGTCCCAGGTTATAAATTTTCACTGCATCATAACCCATAGAACAGTTGAAATCTTTGGCTACAACACAATTTGTAAGGAACATTTCCAATCATCCCTCTAGTTTTTCTCTACCTTCCCCACTACCATCAAATAAGCTTCACGGACCCTAAAGTTTACATCTCATTTGGCCCCCCATCTCAAGATGTATTTTCCTTTGTCAAGAAAAGGAAGAGAGATACACAATGAAGAATGAGAATCAATGTATATTATGATATAATCAATGAGTGAGTGATCTTCACTCATATAGGAAATGACATCCTATAATTAGTAATGCATGCATAACAGTGATGGTATAAAATTAGAAAGTCTAAAATAGAACTAGTCAGTTAACTCCCACTGAACTAGTGTTACTCTCATTGAACTAGTGTGCCAAAAATAGAAATTTCTCCAACACCCCCCATGAACATCAATATGGAGTAAAAAATGAGTCTCGACTACTAGGAGATATTAGGTACTCGTGTACAATGCAAGTAATGAACACTGAATAAAAATGAGGAAAGAGGGAAAACCATGTGGGAATAAAAACCCCCCTCAAAAGACAATCCATCAAAAGAAGAAAAGGAAGTTTCTAGGAAACTGTGTTCTTCACTGCAAGATGATCCCGTAAAGTCTGAAACTTATTCTCAGTGAATTTCTTGGTGAATATGTTGGCAGTATGTTCAAAGGAAGGACAAAACTGCAAATCAATGATCATGTCATGTACTAGATCTTTGATGAAATGCATGTGTACCTTAATGCGTTTGGTTCGTTGTCGTTGTACTATATCTCTGAAAATTTTTAGTGTACTCTGATTGTAACACCATATGATAGTCAGATAGTGAAACTGGACACCAAGCTCGGTAAGGAAGTGTCAAATCCAAAGTGTTTGAATGACACAGTTGACTACTCCTTTGTACTCGACCTCTGTGGAAGATAAAGAAAAGGTTGATTTCTTTTTACTTGACCAACAAATTGGACTTGAACCCAAACTGAGAGTGTACCCAGACGTGGACTTGTGATCTGTGCTATCGTTGGCCTAATATGAAACTGTGGAACCTATGAGATCTAATGCACAACCAACTGAATAGTAAATCCCATAACTCATAGCGCCCTGAACATATCTGAGGATGCGCTTGGAATCCTTTGAGTGCATATCATGGAGTTCCTGCATGTATCTGGAAACTTCTCCTACCACATATGAGATATATGGAAGGGTGTGGGTGAGATACAAAATAATTCCCACCAATTGTTGATACAAAGTGTTATTCACTAATGGTGTATCCCCGCCATCCTCAAGTCTGATCCCAGATAAGAAGGGTGTAGGTGCAAACTTATATTTTTACATGTGGAATCTATCCATAATATCCATGTGATACTTAGACTGATAAAGTTTGATGTCGAAAGCATCCTGAATGATCTCAAGAACAAGAAAAAAGTGTAGTGGGCCCATGTCCGTTATAGAGAACCTGTCATTCAAAATATATTTGATCAAAGCAATGGTTGAAGCAGAGATACCAGTGATCAAAAGATCATCAACATAGAGTACTAAAATCATCACAAAGTTAGTAGTCGTCATCAGGTAAACGTTGGAATCAGATTTACATCTAACAAAATCATGTGAAAGCAAGTAATAATCCATCTTTTCATATCATTCTCTAGGTTCCTTCTTGAGGCCATAGAGAGACTTCTTCAGTTTTCATACTAAATATAAGTTATGAATGAACCCCTATAGATACTCCATGTAGATCTCCTCTAAAAGTTCACCATGAAGAAAATCATTCTTCACATCCATCTGGTGAACTTCCCATCCTTTGGCTGTTGCAATGGTTAGAGCTAAGCGAATGGATTCCATATTTTCTACAGGAGAAAAGGTCTCATCATAATCTATCCCATGAATCTGTTGAAATCCTTTTTCAACTAATATGGCCTTGTACCTACTCACCTGACCATTTTCTTCTCTCTTGGTCATATAGACCCATTTTCATATGACAAGTTTCCTCCCTGGTGGAAGTGGAACCGGATACCAAGTCTGATTCTCTATGAGAGATTCATGCTCCTCATGCATGGTTGCTTCCCATAGTGGATTGCCAACAAACTCATTGTAGGTATGTGGATCAAAATATTGAACCATATAGAAATGCATGGGAATCACTGGTTTAGAAGATGAAAGTATATGAGAAGGATCCACATGTTGAGATCGAGTCCTCCTCGAATCCAATGGATCCCATCCAAGGTTACCTACTACCTAAAGTGTGGACTGTTCCTACTTGGGCATTTTCTGAAGCTCTAATGTTGGCTCCTCATTTGGATGTATTACCTGCTCATCTTCATGTACAAAATCCGCTGAATCTATGTCTGAATATGTAGCATCTGAGTGTGGAATCATTATCTATGATTTATGGAACTAATAGAAGCACAAGAGTCTCTTCATGTTGCACTGGAGGTGCATGCTAAGGACTCTCCTCAAACTGAACAGTGATCTCAATGATGAGCTATTTTGTAGAGGGATCAATCAATTTGTACCCCTTCACATCATCTCGATATCCCACAAAGATGCAAAGTGTGCTTTGTGGATCTAAGGATTTCCTATTTTTAGAAGGAATATGGGCCCATGCTCTAGATACAAAGATGTAGAAGTGTGTGACATCTAGTTTGTCACATGTCCAAGTCTCAAAACATGTTCTATCCTCAACAGATCTGTGAGGTTCTCTTTTCTATATGTAAGAAACATAGTTAAGTGCCTCAGCCCAAAGATTGGAAGGAAGTGATGTTGCATGCAACATGCAACTAGTCATCTCCTTGAGAGACTCGTTCTTCCTTTCAAAAACTCCATTCTGTTGTGGAGTGTATGGAACTATGTTCTACAACTGGATACCAACTTCAAGAAAAATATTTTGAACATATTTGTTGATATAATCCCCCCCATTTTCTGTACGGAGGATCTTGATTTTCTTCCCAGTTTGTGTCTCTACTAGATCTTTGAAGTCTTTGATATGCTCAAAAAATTCATAATTTTGTCTAAGAAAATAAACCCAAGTATAGCACAAGTAATAATCAACATATCTTGCTTTTCTAGTGGACAGATGTGGAAATGGGCCCATGATATCACTGTGAACAAGCTCCAAGGAAGAAGAGGCTCTCCTTTCCTTCCCCTTTTCAAATTTATGTTCAGGATGTTTTCCAATAATGCTTCCTTCACAAACCCCTTCATAAAATTGAATGTCTAGAAAGTCTTTTACCATTCCTTGCTTGGAAATTCGTTACATGTACCTAAAGTTTAAATGACCAAATCTCTCATGCCATACTCTACTGCTATCATTAGCATGTGTAAGTAGAAAATAGGAGTCATAGTCAATAAACTTAGTGAACTTATACAACTGTGATTTGTGATCTACCTCACCAACTGCAATAATGGAACTTCCATGCATGTCAAGTACAATAACTGAATCTGATGTAAATTCAACCCTTTTACCTATTTGAGTGATCTGATAAATTGAGGGTAGATTTATAGAAAACTTTGGAACATGTAAGACATTCTCAAAACTTCCATTAGGAAGTTCCACTCTTCCCTCTACTGCAACTGTTGATGGAGTATCATCCCCCATGAGAATAGGAGGTCCAGAGCATGAACTCAGAGAAGTAAGAACTTCCTCTTTAGATTCCATATGATGTGATGTGTGAGAATCTATAATCCATGAATCATATGAGGAATTAATTTCAAACAAAGAATGATTATTACCTTTCTTAGGCGTATGGTCTTCTTCCTTCTTCTTCTTGGCTCCTTCAGGAATGAAGTCTCCAAGGTTATTCTTCTTAAGTACATATGTCATAAGATCAATCTTCTTCTTCATGCATGTGGATTCTTCATGACTCGGTTTATTGCAATATGTGCATTGGTTTCCCTTCTTCTTCTTCCCTTTGGAATTTGAAGAATATTTGGAACTTGAAGAATCCTTAAAGGGTTTGGAATATCCCTCCTTCTTTGACTTTGGATGCAATAACTCATTTTGTTTCTTCTTCGATTTATGATTGGATGACCCTTTTCCATCTTGCATGGTGAGTGCATCTACTTTTGGATCTTTCATGAGGCCCATTTGTATGAGTTTTGTATGCTCTTGTGTGAGAGACTCAATGAATTGAGACATCGTAGGCATTTTCCAATTTTCTCCTAAAAGACATCTGCCAGAATGGAAATTGGTGACATATACAACATATTCTGGTCCTAGATTGGCCAATATTGTTATAATGAGTTGTTTCTCTTGTGTAGACTTTTCAATACCACATTCACCCAATATCAAAATCAAATATTTAAATTTAGTAAAGAAATCTTGTATATTATCAAAATAATTAGGGTCTAAGGTATTCAACTCTACCTCAAGCATATGACCTCACATCTCATCCTGCTTCCAAAGAGTCTTTCCAAGGTGGTCTAGATCTCATTTGGAGTTTTGCATGCGATGGCATTAAACCATAGATTAGTGGATATTAACTCAAGAAGTAATCATGTGGCCTCATCCTTACGGTTCACCCATCTGGTCTTCTCAAGCGATAATGTAGGTTTTGTTTCTGTCGCCATCATTAAATTATATAGTCCTTTTCTTTTGAGTTGGAATGCAGCCTTTAGAATCCATTCAAAATAGTTGTACGGTGTGAGTATTATCACTAGACTTGATTGAAGAATTTGCATTGCCTCCGTCCTGCTAGTGATTCTGAAAAGACCTTGAAAACCCAGATCGTGGATTTCGAGATATGACAGATGGTTCTATGGAATCTATATATATGATAAAAAAACTATATCTCCTAAAATATGATGTGGGTTGTGGAGATGTTTGGTGATCATAAGCATCCCTATGTTATACGTTTTTTGTCAAAATTTCATCCCAACCCAAATCGTAGATTTTGAGATATGGATATTTTACTACAGAAACCCAATTTTCTTAAGGGTTGTTGAATCGTCGCACCATAGAGAAGGATAAAGTGCAACGATCTTGAATTGTCACACCCTAGTGAAGGACACAGTGCGACGATTGTGAAAAAATTAATTTTCCCACCCCGAATGAAGAACACAGTGTGACGACGTCGCACCTTGGCTGTGTATAGGTTGTGACGATTCCAATCATCGCACCTTTCGATAGGGATAGGTTGCGACAATGGCAGAAACTAGGTTTACTCAAATCCTTTTTCTCTCTTCTCTGGCTTGTCTGGGTTGCTCCAAGCAGCTCAGATCTTGTACCATGTCAATGTTTCATGGAAACTTGCACAGGAGACCCAGATAAAGCATACACAAACAAAGCTTATCAAGAAAAGGAAGAGAGATACACAATGAAGAATGAAAATCAATGTATATTATGATCTAATAAATGAGTGAGTGATATTCACTCATATAGGAAATGACATCCTATAATTAGGAATTCATTCATAATAATCATGGTATAAAATTAAAAAGTATAAAACGGAAATAGTTAGTTAACTCCCACTGAACCAGTGTGCCAAAAATAGAAATTTGTCCGACATCCTTACCTTGATCTAATTTGTATTAGATGCAACTGGTATTTCATCACTTTTTTTGTTTCTTCTTTCAAATTGATATTCCATTCCTCTAATGTTTTTGAAGTTCTATCATGGCTCCCTCCTGGATCCAATTCCTCCTTCCAATATTGATGATTAATCCTAATCCATCCTTTACTTAACATGGAATTTTTTACCTCTAGAAAATAGTCCTTGTCTCCTAGGATGGGTTGGTGTTCCCATGCATCTTCCCAAACTAGTTCAAACAAACCATTATGAACCTCCCAGAAAATCTATTTTTTGATGAGTCCTCTTTTTCTCCAAGCATTGTGCCAGATAAGGGAGTATGTTCTATCTCCATCCAACCTGATTAGCTCCTGTTGGGGTGTGTGAGTCGCATATTTTGTCTTCCATATTTTGTACCAAAGGGATTCTAGGATTTTTGTCCATCTCCACCAAATACTTGTTGTTAGATATTTTCCAATGAGTTGTGGTTCTATAATACCCAATCCTCCATGAGATTTGGGCATACAGAGTTTTTCCCACGCAACTAGAGCCCATTTTTTTTCTTTTTCCGCCCCCCCCCAATAGGAAATCCCATTGGATATTTCTAATATTTTTTATTATGTTTCTTTGGGTTTCCACAACTAAGAAGAGATATAAGGGAATTGAACAGAGAACTGGTTTAATCAGTAGGATCCTTCCTAGGAGGGTGATGAAGTGGTGTGTCTGGTTGGTAAGTTTGGCCTCTAACTTAGATAATAATTATTCCCATGATATATTGTGAATATTTTTATCTAGAAGTGCCCCCCCTAGGTACTTTGATGAGAAAAATGCTTGTTGGAATCCCATAATGAGGGAAATATTTCTTTGGACTGCAACTGACATGTTGAAAAAATAAATTTGGGAATTTTTTAAGTTTATTTGGGTCCCTAACGCCTCTTTGTATACCTCTATCATTTTTTGATTTCTTTTGCCTCTTTCACTATAGGTATTCCCATTAGTATATTTTCATCCACAAACTAGAGGTGTGTCACCGAGTCATAATTTTCTTGGATTCTTATGACTTTAATATCCCCCTCTGAAAAATCCTTTGGAATAAACCTCCCTAGTCCCTCTACCAAGATGATATATAGGTAGGAAGATAGTTGATCCCCCTATATGAGACCCCGCGAAGGATTGAAAATATTGGAGGGAGATACATTAATAAATATGGAGAATAATTCCATGGAGTTCAAGTCTTGTATCAACTGGATCCAGTACATGTCAATGTCGAAGGAAAAATATAGTCTCTGAAGAAATATCCAACTTATGCAACCATATGACTTGGACATGTCCAATTTTATTATCATTCTAGGATTGTTGGATGTTTGAAGTGAGTGGATAGTGTCATGGGTAATAATTATTCCATCTAGGACATGGAACCCCTCAATAAAGACCCCTTTCTCCTAGGAAATGATGGAATTTAGGAGGGGTTTGAGTTTGTTAGCTAATAATTTGAATAGTATTTTATAAATAACATTACAAAGAGAGATAGGTCAAAACTTATCAGTTGTATCAACCTCCTTTTATTTAGGGATCAATGCTATAAATGTAGTATTGAAGGCCCGAAGGATGGATTTGGATGAGCGATATTCTTCAACGACCACCCATATATCCTTCCCAATTATGTTCCTTCTCTTTAGGTGTGTGGGACACACTCTCTTTCATCCCAGAATTTGATGTCACCTTCAACAAAATAGGTTAGGAATCACATATAGGGCCCTATTTGAGGCATACCTATTTTTCCTCTCACTACACATGTTCCAAATTTTCTAAAGTTACATGAAGGCATTGCTAGGCTCTCACCCCTTGGAGACACAGTTTCTAGTATAAATATGCAAGGTTCTCTGGCTAAATTCATGAAGTTCGGTAACACTTTCGTGAGAATCGGGTCTTCAAAATTCCGAAAGACACTTTTTCGACCGAACTAATATTTTTTTCGGTTGAAAGTCCTATTTTTTCGGTCGAAACATGTTTCGGCCGAACCTTTGGATGTCAAATTGAACGGTACTGTGACGATGCCCTCGATTTTTGTGTACATTTTTAGCCGGATAGATATTTTTCATCTGGTAACATCTTTTCGGCTGAAATAATATTTCGGTCGAAAGAACTTTTCGGCCAAAAGAACTTTTCATCCGAAAGAATCTTTCGGCTGAAATATCTTTCAGCCGACAAATAGTTTATATATTACCCGCACATCGTGCCTACTATAGCTTTTGAAAATTGTTAGTTAGTTCATACAGTTTGGTGTTGGTGATACCGTTTGGTGTTTGGTGTTGCAAGTCGTTGCTGTGGGCAGGCTGACGGGTGGTCTTATGGACATTGGAGCAGCAGGCAGGCGGACATTGGAGTTGTGGGTGGGCGAACGTTGGAGATGTGGGTGTTCAGTCCAGGTACATTTAGATTAGGAAATTTTAATTTCTAGTTAAAAATTAGGATTTAGAATTTATTTTTAGATTGTTGATAGGGCCTTATTCAACCATGTCCATGTACAGTGACAAGCTTGAATTTGGGCCTATACCTATACATGGACAGGGTCGAATATGGCCCTATCCCTTAGCTTAGTAAAGGCTATGTGTTACACAATGACCATTACATAATTTAGAATTTAAATTATGTTTGAATTTTAAATTTTTAGGAAATTTTATATTTTTAGTTAAAAATTAGAATTTAGAAATTTTGTTTGGAATGTTGACAGAGCCTTATTCGGCCCTGTCCATGTACAGGTATAGGAATTAATTTGTACCTGTCCATGTACATGGACATGGACAAATATGTCCATGTCCATGTATAGGGACAGGCCCGAATTCGGGCCTGTCAATGTACATGGACAGGGCCATATTCGGCCCTGTCCATGTAGTACCTCAAGTAGCAGGATAAGTATATCTAGAACCAGCAGCAAAGGCCTAGTTCCATAGGAAATCCATACAACTCCTAAGAAAATAGACAAACAACTAAGTTCTTAAACCTCTAAACCCTCTTACCTTACAAGGGCTACTAGCTTAACCAATTTAGGGTAGAGCAGGGGAAGATATTACACTGGCGTACACGTGTCATACGAGTTCCATAAAATAGACAGAGGCCTGAAGAGACTTTCAACTTTAGGGAAGGACACAGAATAGCTATTCTAACTATAAACAGTGAGACCAAGGGCTAAGAATGAATGCTACAGGGCCACCACTACCCTGAATAGTGCCCAAACTGAACAAAATTAGACTCTGACAACAACTGGAAAGAAACATCACCATAAAGGACCTAGTACATATCACAATACTTAACAGACCTAACAAAAAGCTTGAAACACAAAAATATGTCTATAGTAGTTGCTGCAATAGGAGCAAAATAAGTACAAATTTGACAAAAACTCCACTTCTTTGCTAATAGTATTGCTAATTAAAATTTTTAGGAAATTTAGATTTTTAGTTAAAAATTAGAATTTATAATTTTTGTTTAGAATGTTGACAGGGCCTTATTTGTCCTTGTACATGGACAGGGCCGAATATGGACATGTCCCTTAGCTTAGTAAAGGCTATGTGTTACACTATGACCATTACAAAATTTAGAATTTAAATTATGTTTAAATTTTAATTTTTTAGGAAATTTTAATTTTTTGTTAAAAATTACAATCATGGAAACAATAGGGATAAAATAAGTGTAGAAAACTATGAATCAAACCTATTGTAATAATACCATATAAATGTATAGGTTTGAACATGATGAAGTAATGAGCTAATATGATATGAGACCACAACAAGCCCTGTGAACAAACTGAATTACACTACATTCTTTGCTTAGAAGTAATTCCATCATATTCGGTACATAATGACATTAATGTTGCACTCTTATTGATTAGGGTCCTACTCCTAGTATAGGATATGAATAAGACCTATACTGGTTGTGCTAATATGTTACATGTATACACTTCTTATACCTTTTCATATTTATGGGATTGGTTCTAACTTAGTACTAATACAAATACAACAACAACCTTTACATTCATCTTATGATACTCTACTATATGCGTCTATGATCTCAACATAATATAGGTTTATGACTCATACAAGAATATTTTTTCATGTTCTATGATGTGTAACAAGGATAAGTATAAGCATACTATAGATAGTATTGAATCCATAGTAATAACTAAGAGTAATACATAGCTAAATTGATGTGTGTTTGATATGTTGTTATCCTTATTTGAGCTTACTGTATCTCCATATTAAGCTTACATGACTAACATGAGCTATGAACATAATCATAATCTAGTAATGTTTGAATATGATGAATACAATTGTATAAGCAACTTCATAGATAACGAATCAGTGTTGTATTGAGAATCATTGCCTTTGTTTCAACATAACATAGCTTAGTTTGATCTGTAATCAAGAACTGTAACCTATCTAAAAGGAAACCATAATCACAGGCTATGGCCTATTCCATCCATTCATGTTATCTTATCATTGCATCTTCAAGCTTGGTTAACACTATACTAGTGTAATCTAGTATTCATTGCACTATTGATATGATTGATTCATTGCTTCCATCTTTATGTACTATTGATTAGGATGAATTCGGAATTGTCCATGTACATGGACTAGTCGTATTCGTCCCTATCCATGTACAGGGACATGCCTGAATTCAGGCCTGTCACTCTACATGGATAGGGTCGTATTCGACCCTATCCATGTACAGGGATAATTGAAACTAGAAAGTATTGAATGATCATGTTCTTATATGTCCCATATAGTATTATTACTCTTCCGCATATTGGAAAAATTATACAAAATTTAGATTCCCATCTCCTTGACCCAACAAAGTAGATCAACTCTTTTTCCTCCATTTTTTTTCTTCCCTTGCCAAGTCACAATCCATGGGACTATGACTTGGTCACAGGGGGCTAGCCCTATGGCCAAGCCATGGGCATGCCAATGGCTTGGCCATAGGGTTGGGCCCCCGCGGCCAAGTCACAGTTATACTTAGCCGTTCCACTACCTGATTAGCCAACATCAAATTCTAATGTTAGCAGAACGTCCTTTTCAACCAAAACTACTTAAATCCAAGTACTAAACTGTTTTAGCTGAACAATAATTGCAGAATGGTTTAACAATGAAAATATTAAAAACCCAAGTGTTTGTTGAAGATTTCCATGGCCTCCTTCTTTGCCATATAGCCATATAGTATACGTTTTGCACCAGTAGGGTGAGTCAGTGTTCCACGTCTATCCTAGTCAGCTTGACCTCTTCCTTCTTTTAAGAAATCTTTCTGTAAACGGTCTGCCTCCAAGTAGCCAACTACGAAATCCTAAAAAATCATTAGGCTTATTCCATGGTGCCCCTTTGGACCGTAGGCTTGTCTTGCCTTGATGGGTTTATATGTTTTGAAAGATTCCAATAGTTCTTTGGTTCCCATGCCAAAATCTATTTTAATTTTTGTCTGAATTTGGATTGGTACAGAATCCCAGCTTTAATTAGTCAAAATTTACCTTTAGAATTTGTTTAAACGTTCAGATTTTTAAAAATAAAAACTTATCTTTCCTAGAAAAAATAAGAGTTTTATTTCCCTTATGTCTTGTCTGCGAGTAACTAAAAGAGATGTGAGGATATTTATAAAACTCATAATAAAATAAAAATAAACTTGCATAGTTCATTCTTAACCCTCTATCTTTCGACATCTAAAAAATTATGTGAATATTTATTGAATCCAAGATTAAAATGAATT
>ML803761.1:132610-159215 GCA_009831015.1 Picea engelmannii | reverse complement strand
TTAGGTCTTTGACCAGCCCCCCATGCGGATTGAGCTCGGATTTGGTGTCAAATCGACTTGGGAGCTGATCCATTAGTGGTTGGGAGGCCGACCAATTTCAATAAATGCGTCGTTTAGCAGGTGCGCGGGTTTTTCGCCCAACAACTGCACATCATGCGCGCATGCACGCATTGTATGTTGTTGTTACGCGCATATGCGCACGCACACCGATTTTGTAAAGCGCCCTTCAATTTTGGTCATTTTGTATAGTTTTTTGACCCTTTTGACATGCTGTGGATTAATCCTGTGCCATGAATGACTTCAGTCCTGTGTTGACGATGCGGAGTTCTTGTCGCCCTTTGCGGACGAAATTTCAGTGATAACAATAGCATTCACTTGTTATGAAAAAAAAACATATATGGGAAGGAAGGGAGTACGATATTGTAATTGGCAGTAGTCGTGTTTCCTTTGAACACATAACAAAGTTATTGAGTCCCTGCGTCATCATAATTTTGGGTTTAGCATGGCCTTAGGAAGTTGATCTCGTTACAGAATTTTCTCTACCGACTGGTTAATCTTCCAGCCACTATAGAGAACATTATGGATGTCTCCTGCATCTAATTGTCAAATCATTAAGTCTATGCTACCAGAGTCCACCGTATGTCTCATTCTCTTGTTCAAAGGAAGTCTATCAACCTATGTCGACCACTCCTCAGAAATATTGACTTCGCATTTTGGCCATACCCTCAGTTTGTCTCAGAACCACATGATACTTTGGTCTTATGATGCACCCTAGCCCTACTTTCATTATTGGAAGGTCACCTTGAACCCAACAATCAACATTTCATCATGGGTTGTTGACTGGGTGGTTTCCCTTGTGTTCAACAGAAAGACATCTATTCACACTTTGGGATTCATGTAGTGTCTTGGATTCCATTAGCCTTATTGGTGGTTTCCTCGCCTTTGTCAGCAATTTTCATCACTGGCTATTATTCAGAGGGTATTTTTCATGTACCACTTGCATTTGGCACACACAAAAGACGCACAGGGTCGTTGGTTCATGAACATGTTGTTTGTCCGATCTCCACCAAATCATGAAGCTCCTGCTTTGTTCCTCATGTTGACTGATGAGAGATGCCTTAATTCTCTCCTTTCAGTGGGTCTCTTTCCATCAACTTCAGCTCATGTATTCCGGATACAAGACTTAGATTTTTATGAGTACCTTGAGGTTTGCAGTCATTATTGGCAGGCTCTCTCGCCATTGACAGATGGGAATACATCAATGTCTCCTGATCAATGGATCTCTCAAATGTTCGACACCAGCTCCTTTATTCAGATTTGTAGAGATGTACTCAATACCTTGATACCTACTTTCATCATTGGTAGGTTGTCTCTCATTTGTTCACGGTATACCTCAATGACCGGTAATCAAAATATCTCTCATCGTGTTTGACCTCAAATCATTTATTCACATGATGTAGACTTGCACCATTGGCAGATTGTATTGAAGACTTGAAGACATCACTTTGTAGACACAACTTGCCTAAGTTGTTTCTTCCATTTCATCAGACCAGTACCTATTTGACTTCAACAATCATGGGAGATTAGATTGTACTCCATGGTATACAGATATCTTCAGATTGATTTTGAGACTGGTTTCACTGGGCCTTGTTCTTTACTATGACAACTATTGGCATGTAACCACATTTATAGTTCCCTACTCATGTCCATGAACACTTGTTGGTATATTTTCCACATGGATCTGCATGGTATTTTTGGCAGCCATGTATGCAAAGTCAATACATAATGTAATGAGCAATTGAGTTCGTCCAGTTGGTTCTCTACCACTCCACTTATGGGTTTTTTATAATGTATTTCAGCCATCGCAGATACTCCTTTGATCTCACACATTAGGGGGCATATGTTATAGCAAGATTTGCCTCACCATTGCTATCTTGCACATAGGGCCTTTTTCCATTTCCCTATGCAGACTTATCAACCCCCCTTTTGATAAATCCAGAGCCAAAATTATATATTTTTCCACATATACTCTTCCTAACTTCTTTGCAAGATGTGTATACGATTGTTGCTCCACTACAGCTGGCGTATATCGGGATTTGTGCCAGAAAATACAAAATGAGGTCGGGTTTCCATGTCACGACAAATGATCTCTGATCTTTGGCCTTCCATATATTGGAAACATTCTGAATTGGCCTTTCAGTTGCATTCTGGAGGCTATAAGAGAACAATTTCGAGCTATGGAAAAATAGAGAGAAATCATTCAACTTTGAGAGAAAAGTTAGTGTGGATAAATTACTTCATATTGAGTCTACATCCCTTTGTCCCTCAAGTATGAAAACAGTTTTCAGCCCCCAATCTCTTCCCTTATTTTCAATAGGATCTCATTATCTCTTTGCTATGAGCTTTCCTTTGGTGGAGGATTGAAGTGGTGGAGACCCAGTTGGAAGGAACTTGGTTTCTTGGTTTCGAACCGTGTCGACACGGAAGTCTGTAATGTTGATACTTTTGTTAATCAATTATTAATAGAAATACTCCTTTCTCGTCCTATCGATATCTTGAAAATATATGATTATTATCCATGGGCACGTTTGTAATGTTTATTAATGGATTGTGTTATCTGATGTGCTAACTCATTTTATATATTGTCACTATATACTTGCATCGCATGTTTGTTGAGAACTTCTTGCAGATGTAAAGATTTGGGTCAAAGTGTTCAATGGTGGAACACCATCAAATGATTGGATCAAGGTAGGCTTCTTCCTCGTATTGCACATTAGTTTATATTGCGCATGTTGGAATTGAGTTGATTTCTATAGTCATACCTATCTGTTGTGGTTTACCCTTGGCCATAGAGAGTTTTTCCCTTGTAACATGTACAGGTGAAACCATGGAAAATACATATCCTTCAAATAATTGGATATATTGGATAACAAATATTTCGTGTTAGATTATCACACAAGTACATCTACAAGTTATTTGAAAAAATTTAAACATAAAAATTACATTCTCTAACAAGATTAGAAACTCTATCGCCATCAACTGACACTATAGTTTCATTTGATTCCATCTCCTATGAGCTTGCAAGTGGGATTTTCCCTTTTACATTAAGTTCGGTATATCTCCAAGCTTTAACATATTCTACATTTTTGTTTTTGCAAATATCTATGGATTGTGTGTCCTCTATGCAAACTAAACAAAAGCAAGATTCATTTCTTCTATCAAATGCAAGCACATTTTTATAACATTTTGTTTTAACTGAATGTAATTTTCATGTCCCATGTATTGTATTGGCGTCATATGGGATTGATATATTTACATCTTGGATTCCAACATACCAAAAAAACCTGCACAAGACAAGAACTTGTTAACTTGAAATCTCTCAAGAAAATTATTGAAGATTGAATATAAATTTGAACAGGTTCAAATAAAAATATCATGTGTACATGTGTAACATGTATATATAGACACACCTGCACACATCCCTTGACGGATTATATTCATGCAAGCTTAGCCCCATTTTTAACCATTCAACAACTTGTTCAGTGGATTCAAATCGATCGACATGAGGGTTCATCTGATACCTTCAAAGTGCTCGTTTTACACATGCCCCTGCACCGTCGTGCTCTCCTTTTCCATGACCAATCTCAAAAAAAATCCAAAAATGTGTAATGTTTTATTTTTTATGAAGATGACATAACCAATAGAATGATCGTGAAGATTCAAACTAACCCACACACCCATCTGACCATATCCAATGTCGATCGAATTTGATTTTGCGTTCTTTCAATGAATCATAAAATTTATCAAAACAATGTTGTACATAATGTGTCGTTTGCTCGATCATCACTTATATAAAAGTGATATTCTTTAATAACATGTTGATTGCAGTTGGTGATTTCTATGTTATCAAGACTTCATTGAGCATGTCTATATAGAACATGGAAAAATATCGTGACTTGATCAGAATGATAATGTTCACTCTGTATTTCTTTTTGTGCAGCGAATGTGTACTTCTATGCAAAATCAACTACAAAAAAAATTGTCCCTGGTGGAAACACTTCATGAGATTGTTTGAATTGTAGGTCTTGCCATCGAGATCTATGTGAATACTTGGTGTATTTATAAATTTCTTCCTCAAACTTCTTCAAAAAATCTATCACACATATTTTATCTACTCTCAAATCAATCCTTTTGGAAATAACATTTGAATAATGTGGAGCCATGATGTTGATATATTGATATCTCTTCCAATTGACTGTTATATTAGAAAATAATTGATCATTCATATCAATATGATACTTTGAGTGAAACAAACTTATATTTCCACAATGATCACAATTCTTTCCACCGACACATTGTTTTTTGTAAAATAAATCATCACCTTCTCTTTCACATAGAATTTCATATATAAAAGCATGGAATGTGGAAGGAGGAGGTGAACTTGGCCATAAAGTCTTACCAAAATAAAAATAAAAAGTGTCATAATACAACTCAAATTACAAATGATAACGATAACAACAAGTGTCACTAACAGTGATGGGTCTAACAAACCATGGTTTTTGTTGCACAAATGTATTGATGGAAATTTTAACTTCTTTGTGCTCTTCTTTGAAATTATTGAAAAATTCTATTTGTGTCATTGGCAATATATGTTTTGGATGTTCTTCATATTGTTTCATGCTATTCTTTGTCGCAACACATCCCTTGTATGTGGTGAAACATGATATTCTGCCAACCAACAATTGTGGGCCAATTCTTTAACAATTTTTGCAAGTCTATCTTTGTAGGGTTGTCTAGAAATCATTGTCCAACAAGCCAGTTCATCATTTTCATCTATTTGCAATCGAAAATTTATATGTTTGTGCAATGTTTTTCTTGACGTTCCCATAGTTTTTTCCATGTGTCATGTCAAATGATCTTTTATATTGCTAGATGAAACAACTGTTGTTTGTATCGTTCTACATGCAACACTGACATCTTTTTTTCGAGATTTTCCAAAATATTTTAATACACTAGTTATATTGTCAAAGACATTCCATTTCACCTTTGTATCCTTTGTCAAATTTTGAATACTGAATAATGATGTAGCTTCTTTTAACTTTCTTGACTTTATTAGACAGAGTAAAAGTTGAGCTTGTATTATTATTGATTCATCTTTGAAAAAAGTATTATACATATTCTTAGTTCGATATCTTATATAATGCTTAGCTTTTTTCTTCCCAAATTTGTCAGTGTCAACATTTTCTAATATTTCATCATTAATGTTGATAGATTCTCCTGCATATTTCAATTTAAATTTTATATTAAAAAACAAAACCCTAACATAAATTCACTAAACTATATATACAAGTGTTCATCTTGTATTATCTAAATTTATGTACATACCTATAGGTGATTTGTTTTCTGCTTCAATTTTGGTTTCAACGTCTTCTACTTCAACTTTGGTTTCAATGTCTTCTTTGACATTATGAGACAAATCTATTTATGTTTTTTGAAAAACATCAAATTGTAATTACAATGAATTATATTAAACAATATTTTAAATTGAATTCTATACTCTTAATATAAACAATATGTGCATGCATACCTAGTTGGACTTCTTCTTGTTGAAAATCTCTATTTACATTATCATCATTTCTTTCTTCAATATTTGCACATTCTCGTTTCTTTCTCTAATAATGCTCTTTCCTTTGTTCGTTATGGAGAGTATCATCTCGAGTGCAATCAAATTTTCTCTTGCGCAAACTTTTGTTTCCCATGACTTTTATAGTTATCTATAAAAGATATGTTTAAGAAATACTTCACCTTGAAAAAATGCTCAACATTTATCTTTCAACATATAAATTATTATTCCAATAAAACTTGAACAAATATCAACTACCTTATTCAACAAAAACCAAAAAGATGATTCAAAACTTTATTTAGGTGCTCTAGAAAACCATCAAACAAGGGATGAATTGTGTTAAATGTGTTCTTCTGAAAGAGTATTTATACGATTTGGCGCGAAATGAAATGATACGACGTGTCTTTTCATTTTTTCCAACCGATGAAATTCACTCAACCTTCTTTCGGCCGAAACAAGGTTTTTTCAGCCAAAAAACTTGGAAACCGTTTAGTTTTGACGGTTTCTGTTAGAATTTATTTTTTCGGCCAAAAGATTCTTTCAGCTGAAAACTAGAAATTGGGACTGTATTCAGAAACCAGAAAATTCTCCCAATCTTACCTGAACTTTGGAGGTTGCAGACTCCTGCAAATACTCAAAATTTGGTTTTGAAAATGACACCATCATTTGAAAAATTGAATCTACTTTCAATTCCTATAATTTTTTTTCATTTTCATTATTTTTATCTAATTTTATTTAATTAAAAAAAAAAATTACTGCATAATATTTTCAGGAGAAATTATGATTTGGTGAAATGAAATATCTGTATCTCTAAAAATACATAGTGAAAATTTTAGAAAAATGTATATTCATAATCCTTAAACTGTTCTTTTCAAAAGGGTATTTTTATATTTTACTTTTAAGTAAAAATTAAGATAGATACAAGTTGGGGGGAAACACGTGTTTAAAATCTGCAACGTTTTCAGCTTGGTCAACTTCAAAAAATTCTAGAAATTATAATATTCATCCATTAGATTCAAAATTATAGTCATAATAAAATAGAGTCTTTGTAGATTGTTGCGGTATATTTAATTTCTTAAAAACACAAGTTTAATAATAGATACATTGTTGGAGGAAAAAATAACTCATTATCATTCCTTTCATGTTTAAGGAACATACTGTTAAACAATTGTCAAATTGACATATGAAATCTTAATAAAAAAAATTGAAAAATAGTCATTGAAAAGATAACAAAATTCCTCACAAGTTTGTTTTTTACTATAAAGTGAAATTCTAAATAAAAAAAATGCTTTTCTATGCCAGAAGTTGAAGAACTTGTGAAAATACAACTTTTTTTCTCATAAAACAAGCAAAAGTGTTACCCAACTCCATGATTTTACCCCTCTCGAAATATTGATGACATGTATATTCAATAGTAATCACTACTTGCAAATTATACATTCAACCAATGCACTCTCTAGTATGCCCCTCTACAGGTAAACTTCTCTCATTTTTTACTTTATCTTTATGTTGCAACATTACACATGTCTATTTGAGCCATTGGATATATGCCCCCATATATGAGACATACTTGTTTTAGCAGATCATTTTTCCATTGGGTTCAATATCTTTCCACCATCACCAATAATAGACCAAGAAAAATAGACAAATCATCCACACTTCTAACACTTAGTGTTCAGGACTAACATTGATCTCTCTAGAGTTCCATCTTTGGTTGTATCCCAACACTCAAAATTGACGCATGTTTCTTTGAATATTTTTCATCTTTGTTGGATAACTTATTCTTGGGTTGACCTAGGTTCTGATATCAAACAGGTTTCCAACAAAACCCCCAAAACTATCAACCCTCCTGGTAAACCAGAAAGAAATGTTGCGCATAGGGTGCACAACGCAGTCTCACCTGAGATAACTTTTATGGGGAACTGCAATACTCAGGTGTTTGTATTCTAGGAATGAGTGGGGATTGGGGTTGGCTTGTTTCTTCCTTATGCATTATTCTTGTTAATCATCCATCTACTTATATTAGTCATTCATATTTAACCTTATGTTGCATGTTGATATAACTACCTTAACCATTCATTCTTAAGCTAATGATCAACATAAAAGTAAATAATTCATTAACAATCACATAGAGCACAAATTTTACCATGGTTCACCCCCTCTTGGGGATACATCCACAAAGATATGGCTTCTCTACTCTTTTATTTATTCAACTGCAAAATCTTGCATGCGCGCATTACATCTTCAGTAATACAATCAAAATGAGGGTAAGTACCTTCTATGAGGCTGACTAGATCATTTCAGGCTCCTCAGCCTGTGACCTAACCCTCAAATACTAAATTATTCGACTCTACCACACAACTTATTACAATCAATAGCTTCCCAACCAACTAACTCTCAATACTTAATTGATATCCCCCAACCTAGACCTCCTAGATCCTTATTTATACTACTTTATAAGCTTATATCCATTATAATCTTTGTCAAAAACCCTAACCCTTGTCAGTGTTTCATGGAAACCTACATAGGAGATCTAGCTAAAGCATACACAAACAAATCTTATCAAGAAAAGGAAGAGAAACATACAATGAAGAATGAGAATCAATGCATATTATGATCTAATCAATGAGTGAGTGATCTTCACTCATATAGGCAATGACATCCTATAATTAGGAATACATGCATAATAGTGATGGTCTAAGATTAGAAAGTATAAAATAGAACTAGTCAATTATCTCCCACTGAACTAGGGTGCCGAAAATATAAATTTCTCCAATACCCCCCCTGAACATCACTATGGAGTAAAAAATGAGTCTCGAATACTAGGCTATTTTAGGTACTCATGTACAATGCAACTAATGAACACTGAATAAAAACGAGGAAAGAGGGAAAACCAAGTGGGAACAAAAACCCCCCTCAAAAGATAATGTATCAAAAGAAGAAAATGGCAGTTGCTAGGCAACTGTGTTCTTCACTACAAGATGATCCCGCAAAGTTTGAAACTTATGCTCATTGAAAGTCTTCGTGAAGATGTAGAAATATTTATGGATCTGATGAAGTCCTTTGGAAACCTATCTAACCTAGTACCTCTTGATCCTGTGGACCCATATGCACTTGAAATGTCCCTTTCTAGTGCAAGTTAAACCAGATGCCAAGTCTGGTTCTATAGGAGTGAGTCATACTCCTTCTGCATGGCTTCTTTCCATAATGGATTTCCCACAACCCTATTGTAGTTATGTGGATCGATATATTGAACCATATAACAATACATGGGCATCACAAGTTCTGAAGATGAAAGTACATAAGGCTCCTCATGGTGAGATCGAGTCATCCTCGAATCCAATGGATTCCCTGCAAGGTTGCCTGCTGCCTGAAGTGTGGTTTGTGTCTTCTTGGGCATCTTCTAAAGCTTCGATGTTGGCTTCTTATCTCACTGTACTACCTTCTTATTTCCATGTACAAAATCTGAGTGTATGGAATCATCTCTGATGTCTGAAACTGATGGAAGAACAAGAGTATATTCATGTTGCACTGGAGTTGCATGTAAAGTACTCTCCTTATGTGTAATTAGAATAGAGTAGTCATCGTCCAAAAACTTATTGAATTTATACAACCTTGACTTGTGATCCACCTCACCAATTGCAATAATGGAATTGTCATGCATGTCAATTACTGAAACTGAATCTGATGTAAATTCAACCTTTTACCTTTCTGAGTGATTTGATAAACAGAGAGTAGATTCATAGAAAGCTTTGGAGCATGTAAAACATTCTCAAAACTACCATTATGGAGTTCCACTCTCCCTTCTCCTACTACTGCTACTGGAGTATCATCCCCCATGAGAACATGGGGTCTTCGGCATGGAATCAAGGAAGAGAAAAATTCATCTTTTACTGCCATATGATGGGATGCACCAGAATCTATATTCCATGAATTAGATGAGGAATTAATTACAACCAGAGTATGATGATTACCTTTCTTAGGAGTAGGATCTTCTTCCTTCTGCTTCTTGACTCCCTTTGGAATGAATTTTCCAAGGTTGTTCTGTTGAAGTGCCCGTGCCATAAGATCGATCTATTTCTTCATGCATGTGGATTCTTCATGATTCGATTTATTGCAGTAAGTGCATTGCTTCGCCTTCTTCTTATTCTTGAAATCTGAAGAGTCTTTGGAACCTGGAGAATCATTAAAGGGTCTGGAATATCCCTCATTCTCGTTCTGTTTGGATGACCCTTTTCCATCATGCATGGTGTTGGGACTCATAAATGTTGTATTTTCATCCACCTTTCCCTTCATCATTATTCACATTTCATTGCCCCATTAACCTTTCATGATACCATTTTCATAATTAAATATGGGTTTAACCTTATTATTTTCCAAATCATTTATTTTAGTATTAAAAGGGAATTTGTGATTAAATATTAGAAAATTGATATGTTTTCATATATATCTCAAAAATGTGTGAGCTTTGTCATGTGTAGGAATATGTGAAGGATTAATTCAAAAAGACTTCTCGAATAGTTCCTCCACCATTTCAATATTTGAGGAGATAATTCAAGCCTATTCCAAGGAGAAGATCATGGAGATTTGGTTGTCATATCTTATCCAAGATATATGAGAGATATGTGTGAGGATTTGAAGGGATTATATTTTGTAATAATGGGAAATTGGTTGAGAGAAAAGTGGATCTGTAATTATGAGATGGTTATCTTGTTTTCAAAGCTCTCATGTATAAAAGAGAGTTCCCTCTATTCATGAGAGGGAGAGAATTATTAATATGTAGATTAGAGGAGAATTATTATGATGTAAGATAGGTTCTTGAGGAGAATTTTTATGATGTAGATTGGATTAGTGAAGAGACTCCTTTTGTAAACCTACTTGTTGAATATTAATGCAAGTTTGAGTTCAGTGATCTTGTGTCTCTTAGAAGTTAGCATCTGTTGATCAATAAGTTTCCATGTTGGCATTGGAAAGGGCCACCGATATAGCTTGGTAAGATCATTATAAATTTTTAGTGTAGATTTTCATTTCATGTATTTGTTATTTTGATTTCATGTTATTTTGTTTGATTTCACTATTCGAATTTGTTGCAAAGTGTGGTAATGTAGGAACAGTTGGATCTCCATATTTCACCATACATGAGCTTTAATTGAGCTTCCCACTTGTTAGTTTAGTTTCTCTAGGAGATAGAATAAAAGTTCATCTTTTGTTTTCATGAGCCATCAATGAACATGTCCATCACCTAGGCAAGAGCTTTTGCTTGTTTATGAATTTTTTTTTCCATCTTTTGAATTGTGTGAAGATTGTTATTTTTAAAAGTGTGTTGGTTTCTAAATGGTTTTCTTATCTAAGCTATACTAAATAGACATAGGAACCTATATTTTATTGGCACATATAGTGTATCAACTCTACTGATTATGAATCCCGGTTGATAATTTATGTTTGGTAATATGTTATGCACATAATTGCACCAACATTTTGGCATCGTTGACGGGGATTTGTAAATGGTAATAGGTAGCATTTGAATTAGATTGCTTTAATGATTTTGGATTGGTTTTATGGACGACCTAAGGGTGGAGAGAAGATGGTAAGACGAGAGGTAAGAACCTGCACATCCACTTTAGTGGGGTTGCTCCAAAGTTAGGTTGTCCTCTTCCTTTTATGCATAAGTGTGTTTCTCCTTATTTTATGAAAAAGTGTGTTTTTATTTATGCAAATTTAGTTTTTTATTTATTATGAGCTAACTTGTGCGAACCGATAACCTGGTGACAATAGGGTCCCAACAACGCAAGGAGTTCAAGTTTGGTGTGTTTTATTTTTACAAATATTTTTAATTTCTTAGATTTAAAAATTCAAATCTTTGATGATAAATGATTGTCCTTTTTCAACGTGGTTTAACTGTGAGTATAAATTTGGAACAACTCACTCAGATCCTAGCAAAAGTATGGATCCCTTATTCTTAGGAAGATGAGATATTGACAACAACTGAAAGTTTAATTACTCCTCCAGAGGAAAACGAAGAATTAGCATACGAGGAACCCTGCACATCTGATGACGAACCATTATGCGAGGAGGAGATCGAGGAGGACAATGAGGAGTTTCAACATGATCTAAGGAGTGAAAACTATGCCTATGAAATCATTATCGAACGATGGTTTCATGCGAGTACGAGGTTACATCCATTCAGTTTTTATTTTTATTTTGTTAAATTACAATTTCAATATTTAATTTCGCATGGTTATATATATTTTCGATTATCATTTGAGAAATTCATAGTAAACATATTCTTATTACTGTTACGCCTATGGTTACATTGGCTATTTGATTACACGTAACTAATCTTTAATTTTTAATTAGCGTAGTGTAGGTAGGATTTTGTTTTCAATTTTTTATTTTTTTGCTAGAATAAGTATGCTCTCCTCTGTGCTTCGTGCGATCGTGAGGATCAAAAAGTAGAATGACTATGAAGTTTCAGGAATGAAAAATTGTTGACAATAAAAAAAATTCTCAATCCAATTGTTCGGCTTCAATTTCAAATTTTATATCTCCATTTTCTAAACAAATTTATTTCTTTAAATTGTTTAAATTTCTCTTTTAAATCTAGTAATAATACAAAATTAAAACAAAAACTAAAAAAAATGTTTCTTTGTCTTGTTTCTTTGTCTTAAACTAGTTTTCTAATTTAATATTTCTATTTAGGAATGCAAATTAAAACAAAATCTTTACAAAAAAAAAAAATAATGTTCGAGAGATTTTCGACAAAGCCCGACAATCAGCGCCATGTGTCTTGTTCTTTGACACGCTTGATTCTAACATATATAGAACTTTATTTAGAAAATATCATCATAAGTTAAGTTGGAAGTCATAACCAGAGCCAATTCAATTCAATGGCTACAACAACTATAGTTGTGGTGGCAGTGCGTTCATCTCCTCATGTTATCAACATTCAAAATATCAATTGTAGAAGACATTATAGCTACCCTGCAAGGATAAGTGCACATAACCTAGAAGCCTCGGGAGCTCATCATAGGATTTGTTGATACACATATGGAAAGGTGCGGAAAGAACCAAAAAGGAACAACCCAATGGTGTTTGGGCGTTGCCCAGGGCAAAGGCAATGGTTGGAACTAAGGAATTTATTGTGGAGTCGGCCACAAATGTAAAATTTTTAACTTCATTGAATGTACCTGGTGGTTCAAGCTTGTTATCCTTGGCTGGTATAGGTTTCCAAGAGAAAAAGATAGCAATAATTATTGTCAAATTTTATGTTGTTTGTTTGTATGTGGATGCTACAATTAAATCATATGTGGGCTGCATGCACAGACACTACAACAGTCTCAAGGTTTTGGTTATGAATTCTGATATGCAGACAGGTGCATATACTCATGTGACTTCATATGCTCAGGTCAAGGGAACAACCTCTAGCTACTGCAAGGAGAAGAAAAATTGAAGATCCTACTGAAGAAAACAAACGAGAGTGTTATTCCTTAATGTGGTAATTTGCCAAGTATCGTCGGAGGAAACTACAATGAAACAGGCACTGCTAGAAAATCCCTTAGCTTTGGATGTAGATATATCACCAAGATCAAGTGATTAAAAAAATTTTGGAATAGATCTGATAGCATTGGTCTTGGCACATCTCTCTCAGATATCAAAAGATTTTTTTTATAGTTGGAGTCTGCCGATTAGTAGCTAAATTCGTCGATGAGGTTCACAAAGTTTGGGAAGATGTCGTGCTTCCTGAGGGAGAAGTAGAATGTGAACTTCTTAATCACACATCTCTTGAGCCCTTTAATAATGGAAATGCCCCGCCAATATCCCTTGTGAACTTTCTACAGGCCAACAAGAAACATCCAGTGTTCTTCCTCTGTATAGGGCACTCCCCTCTTCCTCTCATGGGCATTTCTAGAGGAATGAATGAGGTCATTTGAGACATAACCATCAAATCCTTTAGCACCGACCTTGGTCGGATCTGAGTGCTCATATTGATTAACTAAGGAAATAGAAGAATTAAGGAGGAATATATGCGCTCTACGATTGATTTGGCAGAGTTGAATGGGCATCCTCTCAACTCATTAGATGATTCTCTCATTGTTTCTGACGTTTCCAAAATATGGATTGCCATGGGAGACTTAGATTTCGGGTGGGGAAAAGCGATGTATGGTGTCCTCTAGGAGATTTCAGGCACTTCCACGTAAAAGCTATAGCAAGAGAAAATCCTGCAAGGGCTCCAATCAAGCCAACATTCTTGTGATTAATCAAGAGGGAAATGAAATTTGACATTCACATTGGTGTTGAATCTGCATATTATCTCAAGGAGCACCTCCCTTAAAGAATCACCCTTTAATCAGGACAATAGATAGAAATTGTGAACTCCTCCCATACAGACAGTTCTAGATTGAAAAATGATAAAAATGTATTGCGGAAGTTCAAGGCATGCTGCCAAAGTGTGGTTTTTCGTGATATTCGTAATCCTGCTTCTGGCAACTATAATTGCAATCTGTCCTCCTGTAAAATCCAGTCCATGGTAAGCATAAATCAATTGTCGATAAGCCAAGATTTAGGTAATGGCAAAGAAGAGGTCGAGGAGGGATAAGAGTGTGAATGAAGAAGAGTGTTTGAGTCGACAAAGTTCAGCTGCACATACAGATTACATATACACACAACACTACCACGAACTATCGATGCTTTCAACTATTCATTCCCTCTTATATGTACCTATAATAAAGTATGTTATATAGAATCTAGTTTACTTTTTCCCTCTTTGTTGAACGATGGGATTCTTAACCCAAATGATCTGAACTCTATTTTAGGGGATCTAGAATATCATTCATCCATATTGTTAACCAACGCAGCGAAAATTAGACAATTAGGTAACTTTGTCCATTTGTGAATGTTTGTTTCCGGAATATGCTCCTGACATTCCCCCCAAATATCTCACAACATCAGTTTAAATCTTTACGTATGATTCTTGCAAATATTGTTTTGATGAGTTGTATTTGAAAACTCTTATGAATATTGAGTCCTCCATATGTTTAAAACCAGATGAAACATGAGGAGCACACTTAGGTTACTAATGAAGTGTGTGCAATTAGTCCTGCTACATTAGGGGGACTGACTGAATTAGCCAGCAACTTTGAACAAACCCAAGGTGCATCACTATTTTATTCAGTCGTTGTTGTTACAGAAAGTGAGTCTACTCATACATTGGAAGAAAATATTTTATTAGAATCAAATGCAATGGTTGTGCCCTTGATCAAAATTGAATCGAGTAGAGCGATAACTGAGCCTATGATTTCTGCCGATAGAGAAATCAGTAGAGATGACTTGGGGTCTTCTTAGGTTGAAGACAACCCAAGTGACACGAAGGAGAACACCACAGAAGAAGCTACATTGCATCCTCAAAATGTAGGAAATAAAGTTTGTATTGTTTTTGGGTCTCCACAGGATAAAGATGGGCAAGAAAACTCCTTATTTAAAGAATCCTCATTGGACTTCAGGTGTGAGGAGCACATTCAGGTTACTAATGAAGTGTGTATTAGTAGGACCATGGTGGGTGTAGGTTTCATAATTTGGTTTGTGGTATAACCTAATAATTAAGCATAGTGAAAAAGAAAAAAAGTGAAAAAAAAAAACAATAAAAAATATACATATATAAAAAATAAAAATAAAAATAATGAAAACTTAAAAAATAAAATAAAATAAAAACAAATAGAAACAAAACAATTAAAAATAATAAAACCCCCCAAAAAAAATACTATAAAAAATTTGAAAACAAATAAAATTGCAAATGGACTTTTTCATCCTTCCTGAAAACGATAATGTTTTTATGCCTTACGATTATTTGTTTTTCTTAAGTCACTTTAGCAAGAAATCAGTGATGAAATAAGTGCATGCGCAATGACCATGACAAAAGGTATAAAAATGCATTTTATTTTTACTTTGTCGCATTTGTCCTTCTTTCTGGATGTTTTTTTTTTCTTCGAACATCTCACAAGTTTTCATGCAGGATTTTTACTAAGTTTTTTTCAGGTGTGCGGTCGCTCGCATCTTGTTGCTGAAGTGATTTTCAAGAATAAAAAAACTTTTGACAATACATCCCTTATTGACTGCTTGAAGGAGATGGTTCTCATCCTACACATTATGGCGTTTGTTGTTACAGAACGACCATCCATCAACCCATTTTGTGTCATGCATTCTTTCTTCTCAGTTCTCCTTCAAAGAATATTTGTCATCCCTGTGTTGAAGCCCATCTTCCATTGAATTATCCTTCATGACTTCGCACACGCCTATCTTTCTGAGTCGCATACATCTCTTTATCTTTTCTGGTTCAGTTTACCTTGTCAATAAAACTATCCAGTTCCCTTTCCATGACTACACTGCCTTGCCATAAACATTGTTGCTACTGAGATATTTTCATTTATAGTCCTACCAATATTTTTACAAACTCGCGTTGACTTATGTGGGATTCCTTAAGGCCCACCTTTCAACAAGTCTTGCCCCATCGACCTCAAAACCTTATCTGGGATATAGACTAGAGTTCCTTTGGAGTACCTGGAGGCTTGCATGCCTTAATGGAAAGTTCTCTCGTTGACAATCATGGGAATACATCATTGTCCCTTGATCGTCATTTCTTGCAAGTGGCTCGACATTAGCTCATTCATTCGCACTTCGCAAGATGTACTCGGGTACCTCGGAACTCTTTGACATCAATGATGAGTTTCCTCGCATTGGTTAATGACATTCATCAATGGTCGGTAATCCAATGACTTCTCTTCATGCTCGACATTGACACATTCATTCGCATGACTAGAATTTTACCATCGGGTTTAGCAGCGGGTGAGGACTATACACTTTTCCATGACTCCTCAGTGGTTACAACAACATGACTTTAGCTATATGAGAGTACTACAATTCCACTTTCATACTTCTTCTTTTCCATGATTCATTAGCAGCAGTTCAGATTCCTCCACTTCACATTCTTTGATCCAACAGTGACAGTAGTCGCAGCTACAACAACAGTCACCTTTCACAATATCCCACAGTAGTGACATCTTCCATGCTCTAGCCACCACATCAGCCATATTCCTATTGCATAGTTCATCAACATTTTGGGTAAGTGGAGGTATGATGTTTTCTACTCTTTAATCATGCAATTCCTTACATGCTAGAGTGAATGAATTTGGAAAATTCCCTCACCATGCTCCCGTTCCTTTTCACTTCTATGACTCATGCCACATTGCATGAGGATATGCAGCCAATTCAGTTGGGGGAGGGACTATATTCGCTATCATCACTCCATTTTTCCACTACCATCATTCCATTTTTCGTCTCATTTACCATTTACCAACATTTTTTTCTTCCAACGATACTTTGTTGCACTTTGCTTCATAAGCATTGATATACATATTGGCATGATTCAAAAATATGCAAAAGGGATTTCTTATACTCATTGATGTTTCCTTATGCACATTGATAGCTTTTTTTCCCATCAAGTAAATGGGTAAATTATTATCATAACAAGAGAATAAATAACGAAATGAATGGTGTTTACACAAGAACCAACATTCTCTATATTCATGGTTGTCACACAAGAACCAACCATAAGAAAATGTCAGTTGTTACTCATGTAAACCCCATCCCGAAAATATTCATTATCATCACTCAAAGCCAAAATTCAGATGCCAAAATTTCTTGAGAAGATCCATGCACAGTTGCATGCAGACATGCAACAAGTTCAGTTGGGGGGTATGTTGGGACTCATAAATGTTGTATTTTCATCCACCTTTCCCTTCATCATTATTCACATTTCATCGCCCCATTAACCTTTCATGATACCATTTTCATAATTAAATATGGGTTTAACCTTATTATTTTCCAAATCATTTATTTTAGTATTTAAAGGGAATTTGTGATTAAATATTAGAAAATTGACACGTGTTCATATATATCTCAAAAATTTGCGAGCTTTTTCATGTGTAGGAATATGTGAAGGATTAATTCAAAAAGAATTATTGAATAGTTCCTCCACCATTTCAAGATTTGAGGAGATAATTCAAGCCTATTCCAAGGAGAGGATCATGGAGATTTGATTGTCATATCTTATCCAAGATAGATGAGAGATATGTGTGAGGATTTGAAGGGATTATATTTTGTAATAATGGGAAATTGGTTGAGAGAAAAGTGGATCTGTAATTATGAGATGCTTATCTTGTTTTCAAAGCTCTCATGTATAAAAGAGGGTGCCCTCTCTTCATGAGAGGGAGAGAATTATTATTATGTAGATTAGAGGAGAATTATTATGATGTAAGATAGGTTCTTGAGGAGAACTGTTATGATGTAGATTGGATTCATGAAGAGACTCCTTTTGTAAACCTACTTGTTGAAGATTAATGCAAGTTTGAGTTCAGTGATCTTGTGTCTCTTAGAAGTTAGCATCTGTTGATCAATAAGATTCCATGTTGGTATTGGCAAGGGCCACCAATCCAACTTGGTAAGCTCATTATAAATTGTTAGTGTAGATTTTCATTTCATGTATTTGTTATTTTGATTTCATGTTATTTGTTTGATTTCACTATTTGAATTTGTTGCAAAGTGTGGTAATGCAGGAACAGTTGGATCTCCATATTTCACCATACATGAGATTTAATGGAGCTTCCCACTTGTTAGTTTAGTTGCTCCAGGAGATAGAATCAAAGTTCATATTTTCTTTTCATGACCCATCAATGAACATGTCCATCACCTGAGCAAGAGCTTTTGTTTGTTTATGAGTTTTTCTTTCCAGCTTTTGAATTGTGTGAAGATTGTTATTTTTAAAAGTGTGTTGGTTTCTAAATGGTTTTCTTATCTAAGCTATACTAAACAGACATAGGAACCTATATGTTATCGACACATATAATGTATCAACTCTACTAATTACGAATCCATGTTGATAATTTATGTTTGGTAATATATTATGCATATAATTGCACCAACACATGGTGAGTGCCTGTTCTTTGGGATCTTTCATGAGGCCCATCTGTATGAGTTTTGTCTTCTCTTGTGTAAGAGACTCAATGAACTAAGCCAATGTAGGCATTTTCCAATTTGTTCCAAAAAGACATCTACCCCAATGGAAATTGGAGACATATACAACATATTCTGGTCCTAGCTTGGCCAAGATTGTTAGATTAAATTGTTTCTCTTGTGTAGACTTGTCAATACCACATTCATCCAAGCTCAAAATCAAAGATTTAAATTTAGTAAGGAAATATTGTATATTATCAAAACTTTTAGACTCTAAGGTATTCAACTCTACCTCAAGCATATGACCTCGCATCTCATCCTACTTTCCAAAGAGTCCTTATAGGGTGGTCCAAATCTTGTTTGGAGTCTTGCATGCAACAACATGAAACCATAAATCAGTGGAGATTAGCTCAAGAAGTAGTCATGTGGCCTCATCCTTATGGTTCAACCATCTCATCTTCTCAATCATTGATGTAGGTTATGCTTCTATCGCCATCGTCAAATTATATAGTCCTTTCCTTTTGAGTTAGAATTTCGCCTTGGGCTTCCAATCAAAATAATTGTATGGTGTGAGGATTACCACCAAGTTTGAATGTATAATAGTTTTCCTATCCATCTCTCCCACTGTTTCTAAGAACCCCTAAAATTTTACTCTCAATCTACAAGTGAACATTTAAGAAATCACGGCAGAAAGGGAACATTAAGTGAAAATTTGTATCAGTCTTAAGAGATGATATTCCAACTTACATTCTGATAAAACGATGAGGAATCTCGCCAAACAGTTGAAAACCCACTTGTAGAATGGGTCAATTTACTTCTCAGGTGAGTCGTTTCCTCAAAAACTTAATATTTTGGGAGCAATCACTATAGAAAGGTACAACCACGGATTCGTATCAATTTTTGGAGGCTATCTTGCGGCTTACTTTATGTGCAAACCGTGATGAATCTCACCAAACGGTTGAAAACCCACTTGCAGAATGGGTCTATTTACTTCCAGTAAGGGCCTCCTCCTAAAAACATTAATACTTTTGGAGAAATAACTACTAAAAGGTACGACCACAGATTCATATCAATTTCACGAAGCTATCTTGTGGCTTACTTTCTCAGCAAACTGTGAGGAATCTCGCCAAACAGTTGAAAACCCACTTTTGGAATGGGTCCTTTTACTTCTCACGTGGGTCGTTTCCTCAAAACATTAATACTTTTGGAGAAATAACTTATGAAAGGTATGACCACGGATTTAGCTTGTCAAAAATCTGATTTTCCTTATTCTTTGGCTTGTCTGGCTTGCTCCAAGCAGCATAGCTCTGATACCATGTCATTATTTCATGTAAACCTGCACATGAGATCTAGCTAAAGCATACACAAACAAAAATTATCAAGAAAAGGAAGAGAGATATACAATGAAGAATGAGAATCAATGCATATTATGACCTAATCAATGAGTGAGTGATCTTCACTCATATAGGCAATGACATCCTATAATTAGGAATGCATGCATAATAGTGATGGTCTAATATTAGAAAGTCTAAAATAGAACTAATCAGTTAACTCCCACTAAACTAGTGTTACTCCCACTGAACTAGTGTGTCGAAAATAGAAATTTCTCGAACAACCCTATCACAGTTAGGTTTGTCTTCCTGTGTGCCACGTTGTTTTTCCTCCTGCATGCTTATTTTCCTTCTTTTTATGCATGCTTCTTTATTGCCACCTGATGTGCGCGCTTCAAAATTAGGTCTTTCTCTCCAAAAATAGGTCTTTCCCAAAATAGATCTTTCTCTCAAAAATAGGCCTACGCCCAAAATAGACTTTCTTTCCAAAATAGACCTGTGCCCAACAGGCCCCCAACACTGACATGTGGCTCGTCCTGAGCCACTCAGGTGGTGTGCGCTCCCTCTATATCCTTTTCCAAGCTGTGGAACTTATCTGCTAGTTCCTCTCCTTTTTCCTTCAGATGCGTAGCTTTTTCTGTTAGCACCTCGACTATCTGCGCCATTATCTGTTGTTGTAGTAATGTTGCGCTCTCTGAATGTGACTGCACCATGCTTGTCTTCTCTTCCTCCAGCTATGCAATTATCTGTGTTGCTTGTTCCTGTAGGGGATCCAACTAGGATTGTATTTCTTTCTTATTTATCTACGTTGTCTTTAACTTTGTCTGCAGATTCTTCATTTCTTGGGTTCCCTTCAAGCGCTCTGTAATCCTCATGGTTTTCTACTGTTGCTTCAAATTTTGTATGGAAGTGTTGATTTTCTCATCTTGTTGGTCTAGCTATTGGACCTTTTTGTCCTCTTCAAAAATGGTCCAAATATTCGAAGTTTTGTCGAACAGTTCTGTGACTTCCATTGCTTCCCTTTCCATCTCCGCTATCTGAAGTGTGTATTATTGTTCTCCTTTCTCTTGAACCTTAGGAGGAGTCATAGGATTAAGTTTTTCTTTCAGCTCCTCGATTTCCTACCTATATCCCTATATCGTCTATGAAATGATTTTTATCTTTTCCTCTACACTCCTCTCTTATTCTTGTGCACTATCTGGAATGTGGTTGTATACCATCGTTAGCCCCTGCTCTAGCCTCTTAGTGTGTTCTTTTTCCTCCTCTTTCTATGAGGTAAATTGGTCGCAGGTAATCTGTAACATTTATGTGACTCCCCTACCCACCTCCAATTTAGTGGCATTCGCGCAAGATCTGTATTGTAATTCTTGCATTATACTATCTTGGAGTGCGTATAGTGCCTTGGTGAGTATCTGCACCATGACTATCTCAAAATAGTCAATTTTCCCCATGGGTTTCTTGACAGTCTCTTAATCCATTCTGACCATTTTCTTTGTGACTGTGAATGTATCCCCGCCTTGCACTACTAGATGGACTATCTCATCTCCTAATTTTTGTGTAGGGGGTCATTGTGTCTTTCATGTTGTTGCGTTGTGGCCCGCGATACTGCATGAATTTGTAATTGTTGTAGAGTTTCATGGAATTCTATGAGCTTGTCCACGATCTCTTCTCTTTGTGCTTCTTCAACACATACCACCTCTTCCCCCCTATCCTAGACCTTATCTGCTACGAACTCAGCATCATCCTATGTCAAGGTTATGACTCGGTCCTCCTTGGTATACTTCATCTTTTTTCATGTCTCCTCTACATGAAGAGTCTTTCTTTTTGTTTCTAAGGGTTGCACCTGACTCAAAGTTGCCTCTACCCTTTCCTCTCCAGCATGAGATATGTCCCCCTTCTTGGCATCCTACTGAATGTTCATCATGGGAATTGTTGTTTTCCTTCTTGGTTTCTTTGGCACTATGCTACTTCTCGATGCCTGATTGAGCACTGCCTCCTTCCTAGTGTTATCAATTGGGTTGTTCATCTTTGCTCAAGGAACTGCTTCAACCTTCCCCTTGGGTTTGGTGGATTGCATTGCAACTAGATTTGTTGTTGGTTTTTCTACTGGCATCTTCCACTACGTTGGCTAGTCTTTGATTATCCAGTCAATATATTCCTTTGTGATGGAGTATTTCATCTCTATCCATTCCTTCTTTGGATCAGTTGTGGCCTGGATCCACATGTGGTTCCTAGATGCCTTAAGCTTGGCTATCCCTTCAGTTTCCTGGACCACTTCCACAGGAATGCACCACACATTGGTTGTGCATTGTCGCATCTCTTCTACCAACATCACAAATACTGTGCTATTTTCCTGTTGATTTTTATTGTCCTTGTCCTGCCAAAGGGACTCATATCTAGATTCTTTCCTTTCCTATCCAGAAAGGATTAAAAATTTGGCTCTTTCCATCCTTCCAAATCTATAAGAATAATGATCCAAGAATAATGGAATGTGGTTCCATTATCTTGTGCATATATACAATCAATCAGAAATTGGTTCAGGAGGTATGACACCCAACTGAACATTACTCCCTTCGCGCACTGCGCAACTACTGTAATGACTCCTCTTGGATCCTATTCTTTCCTACACTTACTCAACAGCTTGAAATCCATAATATTGTTGGCGAACCTTGTCGCATTTTCATTTATATCTCTAAGCACAATGTCGTTGTTTCCTCTGCTGGTACCAAATTGTGCCTTGACCAGCTCGACAATATCCTTCTCGCACACTTTGTTTTCCAAGAACTCCTCTGGTTGTGTGCCTATTGTAGGTAATCCCGTAATTTTGGAAATCAACCCCACATCAAGCTATACCGGCCTATCCATCCAAAGGATGCTGCCATGTACCTGGGCTAGAAATTGTTTGATGCAAAGCCTAACATTTTTATCATTCCCAAAGTGTGGTATGTCTATGAGGTTCATTATCCCAGAGTTGTAAATCCCTGTTATCCACTGTGCAGGCTCCATGATTGGTTTGCCAAGGGTTCCAATTGCCCCTATGTTTGCTAGGTAGGATTCCTCAAAAAAATATGGGAATTTCGTTGCATCGTGCACATTGTGGTCTGAGTATCTTAGTTTAGGTATTTTTTTGAGCATGTCGTCCACAGTGATCATTGCGTCTAGGAGGTAGGCAAGTGTAATGTCTATGGTATCCCGTGCCTTTCTTTTTTTCCCAACAATAGATGACCTTGATTATATTGTTTCTGTGTCATATTCTTCCCCTTCGGTGTTCAGATGGTTGTTGATGTCCTCGACCAACACCTCATCTTCACTGCGGCCCTGTTGTTGACCCTTAATTTCATCATGTTTAGATGATGTTTCAGGATTAGGGTTTGGAATATCATCTCAGGTCCCAGAACTCTGCCCTACATCCCCTTGTTCCTCTCTCAATGTTTCCTCCCCAACTGTTGTTGGGCTAAGTGACTCTATATCAGAAGTGGTGACATATTAGATCTCCCTCATCCTTTCTTTTCTCCTTTGGCCCTGTCGAGTAACCCATACATACTGATCTGGAGAACCAAAATTTGGTGGTGTCATATCTTATCCAATTTGAACAGTCACTCTCTTCCTCACACAATTATATCTAGGGCATGCACTTGTATCTTTCTTTGTGCTAAAATATTACTAAGTGTTGAACTAATGCATGCTTTTCGCACTTTGTAGACCCGATCATAATTGTTTTTCACTTTTTTTGCACATTTGCACCGAGTCCAATTTTTCATGTGTGTTGTCTTTCTATGTTTTCGTAGTACTTGATACGCGCTACTTTTTTCCCACTGTCCTGATGTTTAGTCAACTTCTACCTCTTTTTTTGTTTTTGTTTTTTTTCTATTTTTTCATTCCTTTTTCTTTTTCCACTTTTTATCATCTTTCTTTCCTAGTATATACTATAGTATACTATATACATGACTTTCTTACTATGTTGTAACTTTTAAGAGTTATTAGGTCGATTGTCCTTGTACAGTTTCACTCAACTACCGTTGACCATTCCTTTCAGTTTTGTTCCTCCGAGATCCTTTAGCTACATAGATCCCCCATCTGTGACAGTATTTACTTCACATCAACCTAGCCAATCCATTTTAAACTTACCAGGGTGTTGCAAAAAATTGTTGTCATAGAGAACAACTAGGTCTCCCTCCTTAAATCTTTTATTTTTAATGTGTCTTTCATGCCATGATTTGTCCCTTTCTTTTTGTACTTCCTGGTGAAATCCTACCAAAATCATGTCCTCTTCCATTTCCATTAGTTGACTTAACCTCTCATGTACTATGCCTCTTTTTTTCATGTTGGTAATTGCTTCTACGCGCAGACTGGGTACCAGAAATTCTAATGGCACCACTGCTTCATGTTCATACACCAATATGAATGGTTTTTTTACTCTCAACTTCTTACATGTGGTCCTATATGCCCATATTATTTCTGGTATTTTCAAGTCTCAATCATCTCTATTAATATTGTAGATCTTAGTCAATGCATTTTCCAAAATCTTATTGAAAGCTTCTACTATCCCATTTTCCTGAGGATGATATGGTGTACTCTTCTGGTGATAGACTTCAAACTCCTCAATCATAACCTTGATTGTATTATTAATAAAATGAGTTCCTTGGTCACTCATTAAAATCCATTGACATCTAAATCTGGTGATCATGTGCTCAAATAAGAAGTGTGTTGTTGTCTTTGTGCTACAATCTTTGACTAGTGTTTCTTATACCCATCTTGTTAAGTATTCATTCGCAGTAATGATATATCTAGCTCCTGAATTTCTTGTTGGTGGATTAATAGGTCCAAAACAATCTATTTCCCATTTGTCAAGTACCTACAGAGTTACTTGTGGTCTTAGGGGCATCTCATCTCTTCTGTTGGGTTTTCCAACCCTTTGACAAACATCACATTTCTGAAAATATTCCTTGACGTATTTATGAACTGTTGGCCACCATAATCCTATGAACAATACCTTATGCGTGGTATCTTTTCTTCCATAATTTCCTCCAACTATACCTTCATGAGCTTCTGCTAAAACCCTGGATCGTTCATTTTCCAATACACACCTTCTCAAAATGCTATTTGCCCCCATATTGTATAAATGACCTGCATTGAGTTGATAGTCTACATCTTTGACTACTAGGTTCATCTTTTGTGCAATGATAAAGTCATGTGGCACAAAGTATTCAATAACATCAATGAAGTATTCATCAACTACTTGTACATAAAATAATTGTGCATCAGGGAAGTTGTCTTCCAGGTTAGTAGGTTCTTATCCATTGGTTACCCTTGACAGGTGATCAGGTCTTTCATTCAACTTCCCTGGTTTGACTATTACTTCAAAGTCGAATTCTTGGAATAATAACAACCATATATAGATCATCCCCCCCAACACTGGCTTGTTGACTAGATATTTGAGGGAGGAATGATTTGTGAACATTTTAAAGTGTTTACCCAGTAAATAATGCCTTAAGTTCTAAAGTGCATATACCATGGATAAGTATTATCTTTGTATGGTGGTGTAGTTCTTCTCTGATTATGAAAAATTCCTTCTTGTGAAGGCTATAGGATGGTATAAGTCCGTTGCTCCTGGCTGTGCTAGAATTTATCCAAGTGCTATCGTTGATGCATCTATGTGCACATGAAATGTATTTTCCCAATCTGGAAATACTAATATTGGTGTTGTCACCATATTTTCCTTTAGAGTTTCCAATCCTTGCTAACAGTCCTCATTCCAATGAAATCTGGTGTCTTTCTTTAACACTTTTTCCATTGGTGCAGTAATCTGCGCAAACCCCTTTATAAACTTCTTGTAGTAGCATGTATGTCCCAGTGTTTCTCTTAACTGCCGCATTGAATTTGGTGGTGGTAAATTCACAATGATTGCAATCTTAGAAGGGTCAACCAGTAAACCTTGTTTACACACTATATGTCCCAACAATATCCCAGAATGTGTACCAAAAATGCATTTCTTTATGTTTAATGATATCTAACATTGTCTACATATTTCCAACATTAGTCTTAACACTTCTAGATGGTCTTTCAAAAGACTATACACAGTCCAATCATCCAGATATACGTCTAGAAACTAATGTATGAATTCCTTAAATGAAGCTATCACTACCCTTGAAAAGATATTTGGTGCATTCTTCAATCCAAAGGGCATGACTTTATATTGGTAGGATCTCCATTTTGTAGAAAAATTAGTCTTATACCTATCCTATGGGGCTATTTTGATCTAATGGTATCCTGAGAATCCATCCGAGAATGAATATGCTTCCTGGCCTCCCACATTCTCCAAGACCTCATCTATAAAAGGGGTAGGGAAAGGGTCATGTAAGCAAGTATCATTGAGTTTACGTAAGTCTACACAAATCCCTATCCCCCTTTGCTTCTTTTCCTAGACTACCATGGGGATGATCCATTTAGATTCCTCTATTGGTTCTATATTGCCATCTTCCAACATTCGGTCAATTTATGCTTTCACTTTCTTCTTATACAATGGATTCACCCTGTAAGGTCTATGTTTGACAGGTCTAGACTCAGGTTTGAGGGGTATCTTCATCTCACCTAGCTCCCCTACTATGCCTTTCATCTCTGTAAAGGTTGTTGGAAACAGATCATT
>ML803761.1:112539-130067 GCA_009831015.1 Picea engelmannii | reverse complement strand
CCCTTATTCTGGTTAAGTTGTAATGTTAAATTATTCAAATCCTCCTTCAACTCCTCTATTGTTGGATATGTTTGTTGATACTAGTTCTCTTCCAGTTGTATGGCTTCCTGCAGAGCCTCTTCCTGAGTTTGGAACTTTTGTTTCCTTAAAGGATACTTCAAGTGTGGTAACAGTGAGTTCACAAATAAGTTCCTATGTTGCAGGTAAGTAATTGCATATTTCAACTTACCTTTCAAATGTTAGAACCTCTAATCAATCTCCCAAATAGACTCACCTGGTTTCTTCCTGATTTGAATCATTTCATGTTAAATTAAATATTAGTTTATAATGGTCAATTAGAAGTTAGACTTAGGCATTAATAAAGTCAAAGTGACTTTAGGTTAATTTATTTGCTTTTAGGTCAGATATTTTCTTTTAGGTTATATTTTCACTTTATCCCACATTCATAAAGTGGTTTGACTCTACTTGAGTGTAACCTATATAAGAAATCTATTTTCTCTCTTATTTGATTGATTGAATAAAGACAGATAACCTTATTCAAGTTATCTTGGTTTCTATGTGTGCTCGATTTCCGTTACATGGTATCAGAGTAGGGTTAGGGCCACAAAGTTTGGGAGCGCGTGAAGACCTAGGGACTTTTGTCGGCAGTGACGGATCGATGGATCACCAGCGTAGCACACTCAAGGAGCCAAAAGGGTTTCATATCAGCCAGAGTTAGGTTCATTTGATTTTTCTGTTTTAAAAGCCAGGTTTGAATTTTTTTCAGGTTTTTTCGGAAAAAATTACGATTTTAAAGCCAAGTTCACGGAATCAAATTCAATTTTTTTTTAAGGGTTTCGGGGATGGATTTTTTAAAAATTAGAATCATTCGTACATCGTACGAAATTGATTTTAGTAGCAGCAGCCGTCAATTTATGAATATCAAACCGCACGAGAAAATTTGTACGGATTTTTTACACAACAACCCTTTTTTGTCATATGACAATTTAATTCTACAACCTGAAAATTTAATTGATTCGTATGAATTAATTCATCCGTACAGAATTGATTTGCATCATATAGAAAATTTAAATTAGCAGCCAGACCATACAGATTAGTCGTACAGTCCATACGAACTGCAATTGTTTTTTGCTAATCTCTGCAAATTCTGAGTTTTAACTGAAATTTCTCTCAAATTTTGTCAATTTGGATGGTTTGGAGAACAAATTGGTCTATTCTTACCCATATTGGTGCCCAAATTCAAAGATCTGGTGTTTTTCACTACTAATTTCTTGAGTTATCAGATTTGAGGAGAAATTGGTTGATTTGGAGCTGGTTGAGGGAAGATTGTAGGTATTTTTCCATTATTTATCTGCTAAGTTCAATATTTTACGATCATCTATGGCTACATTGACCAACATCATGTTGGAAGGAAACTACAATTTCTCTGGGAAGAACTACAATACCTGGAAGCAACACATGTTGGCCATTTTTGCATACCGGTGCCTGTAAGATGTTGTTCTGGGCACAAGTCCTCATCCCGCGGTTACAGGTAAATACCAGGACAAGATTGATGGCCAAGATAGAGAGGTCGTGATGCTGATCAAATGGTCTGTGACAGATGAGATGCTACCTGAGGTTCAGAATGGGAAGACTCTTATAGCGATCTGGAAATAGTTGAAAGAGACTCATGAGATTTTAGATAAGGGTCGAGTGTTATTTTTAAAGAATATGTTGTTCTTGATCAAAATGAGTGAGGGTGCCTCTCGCCAAGAGAAATTACTCAATATCAAGGACATTTGGGAGCAGTTGGAGGCCATTGGTCGGAAGATGGCAGAAGAGGACATGGTGGTGATCATGCTAAATATATTTCAAGGGTCCTACAAGCACTTCATTGGGACCCTGAACATCATAGCTACAGACATTGACCTGAAGTTTGGAGAGCTATCCAATAAGATCTTGCAGCAGGACAGGTGGAAGAAGAAGTTTGGGAGAAGCAATGAGACAGAGGGTTTAGATCAGGCCTTTGCAGCCAAAGTTAAAGGCAAAGACAAATGAACAAGGAAACCTAGTCCAGGAAATGGTGAGGATGCCACCAAAATCATGAAGACCATCACTTGTCATTACTGTGGCAAGACTGGCCATATGAAGAAGCACTATAGAAAGTAGTTGACAGATCAGAAGCACAACCAGGGAGGGTCTCAAAAGAAGGCCCATGTCGCAGAGCACACAGAGGAGAAGGAAGAAACCTTTTATGCCTTTATGTCCTGTACACAAGCAGATCAGTCCAAGTCATCTTCTTCATTTGTTGATTTAGGCACATCTAGGAATTTCACCAATCAAAAAGATTGGTTCACAGAGTTTACACCTAGTCCATCCAAAGACTCGGTGATCTTCAATGGAGGTTAGGAGTATACTATAGTCGGCAAGGGGAATGTTCAGATTTCCTTCGGAGGAAAGATTCTTATGTTTCTCAACGTCCACTATGTGCTAGGTATGGAGCTTAATCTTCTCTCAGTTAGTCACATTATGAGGCACTCTCCTTACTTGGATGTCAACTTTAGAAATCACAAGTGATATATCGTTGACAAGAATACCAAGAAGATCGTTTCTCTTGGTGTGGAGGACCATGGTATGTTCAGATTGGTGGATATTGGGCAGGGCAGAGATCATGAACTGGAAGCGAAGAGTGCATCATCCATCTGCACACTATGGAATCAGAGGTATGGGCACCTCAATTTTACCTACCTCTCTCAGTTGGCATGAGATAAACTGGTAGATGGACTTCCAGACATTCAACAGAAGATTCAGGGAGTTTGTGGAGCTTTCCAGGAAGGGAAGCAACATCAAGTGCCATTTGATGAAGGACAATCTTGGAGAGTGCAGAGGGTCCTTTAGCTGGTTCATGCATATGTATGTGGACCAATGAACACAAAATAAATCACTGGTGCTAGGTATTTCCTTCTGTTTGTTGATGATTTCAGTAGGAAAATGTGGGTGTATTTTTTGAAGTTGAAGTCTAACATGTTTAAAGAATTTCAAAAGTTTAAAGAATTAGTCGAGAATGATTCAGGTTGTCATATTACCTCTCTTAGATATAATAATGGTGGAGAATTCTGCTCCAAAGAATTCAATAATTTTTGTGCTAAACATGGGATCAAGAGACAATACACCACACCCTATACTCCACAGCAGAATGGGGTGGTTGAAAGGAAAATCCTCACTATCACAGAGATGTCCAGATGTATGTTGAAAAACAGGTGTGTTCCTAATAGGTTTTGGGCAGAGTTAGTGTTCACAGCAGTGTACTTGCTGAATAGATCTCCCATAATAGAGGTAAAGCAGAAGACTCCAGAGGAAGCATGGTCTGGAAGAAATCCCAAAGTAAGTCACTTGAAGGTTTTTGGTTCTACTGCTTGCCCTTAGATTTCAGCTATGAAACGAACCAAGTTAGATCCAAAGAGTAAGAATATGATTCTTACAGGGTACAACAACACCCATAAAGCTTACATATTAGTTGATGTTGACACTGATAAGGTGAGCTTTAGCGGAGATGTTTTTTTTGATGAGGAGGTTGGACTCTTCCATACTCCTCCCGTATTCAGATTTACTGAGAAGCTAGAAGTCATTGAAGATTCAGGTGTCAAGCTTCCGATATCTGCACCTGAAGGGGGGAAAGATTATGAGCATGATGATGAGGAGTCATAGCAGGATGAGTCTCCTAGGTCAGTCAGATCAGTACATTTTGAAGCAGGAAGCCCAAGTCATGGTGGCAATACTGACTTGGCAGCCAGAGATTCCAAAAGACCCAAGTGGTGGCACAAAACCATTGGATATGTTCGGATAGGAGAGATGATCGAGAGAATATCATCACGAGGTAAGAGTAAATAATAGACTGACACAGTCAACTTTTCTCTTATGGCCAATATTCAGGAGATCTATGAGCCTCAGGTATTCAAGGAAGCAAAAGGAATACCTGAATGGGAAAAGTCCATGGAGGCCGAACATGAAAGTTTGATGAAAAATCAGACTTGGCATCTCACAACTCTTCCATTAGGGAAGAAACCCATTGGCTATAAATGGGTGTACAAGGGCAAGTACAAGGCAAATCGTACACTTGAAAAATACAAAGCACAGTTAGTTGCAAAAGGATTCTCTCAGCGAGAAGGAATTGACTATGAGGATAATTTTTCTCCTACAACGAAGATGAGCACTATTCATCTTGATCTAGCCATGGCAGCACAACAAGGCTGGAAGGTCCACCAGATGGACATGAAAAGTGCCTTCCTCAATGGAGATTTGAAGGAAGTGGTATACATGTGCCAACCAGAGGGGTTTCAAGTTGCAGGGAAGGAGCATCCAGTTTGTAGACTAAAGAAGGCTCTATATGGTCTGAAACAGGCACCTAGGGCGTGGTACATCAATATTGATAGGTATTTGGTTCAGCAGGGGTTCCAGCGGAGTCCTTCAGATTCCAACTTATATGTCAAAAGAGTTGGTAATGACATCATTATTCTGGTTGTTTATGTGGATGATATCATTATTACAGGTAGTGAGGAAGATGCAATTACATGGATCAAATCCAACATGAGCAGAGCATTTGACATGAAATATCTAGGCCTCCTACACTATTGTCTAGGTGTAGAAGTTTGGAAAACTGGGAGAAACATTTTTGTCTCACAAGCAAAGTATGCCAGAAGTTTGCTGGATAAGTTCAGGATGGAGGATTGAAAAATATCCCCTACACCTATGGAGAAAGGGTTGAAACTTTCAGCCAAGATTGACTCAAAGGCAGTCAGTGAGTCACTATACAGACAACTAATGGGCAACTTGATATATCTTACATCCACTAGACTTGATCTGAGTTTCGTTGTGAGCTTCATTTCTAGATTTATGACAATGCCGAAAGTAGAGCACTGGATAGCAACAAAGCGAGTGCTGAGATATGTAAAAGGGACACTTGACTTTGGTATTTTGTATAGCAGGAGTAAAGACCCAAGGTTGTGTGGGTATATAGATTTAGATTGGGCAGGTTTTGTTGATGACAAAAAATCCACTTCTGGATATGTCTTCAGCCTTGGCACGGGTGCAGCCACATGGACCAGCAAGAAACAACATGTAGTCACCCTTTCATCAACAGAAGAAGAGTATCAAGGAGCATTGAAAGGTGCATGCAAGGCAGTTTGGCTCAAGAGGATGTTATCAGATATGCAGATGCAGTAGAGAGAGCCTACACCCTTGTTCTGTGAAAATCAAAGGGTAATGAAACTTACCAAGAATCCAGTCTTCCACGAGTGTACCAAACATGTTGATACACACTGTCACTTCATCAAACAACTTGTAGAAGATGGAACTATTGAGCTGTACTATTGTCCTACAGAGGATCAAACTGCAGACATTTTCACCAAGTCTTTGGGTCCCGAAAAGCATGTAAAATTTGAGAAGAAACTTGGTGTAGTCAGTAGATTGACCATTAAGGGAGGGTGTTAAATTAAATATTAGTTTATAATGGTCAATTAGAAGTTAGACTTAGGCATTAATAAATTCAAAGTGACTTTAGGTTAATTTATTTGCTTTTAGGTCAGATATTTGCTTTTAGGTTATATTTTCACTTTATCCCACATTCATAAAGTGGTTTGACTCTACTTGATTGTAACCTATGTAAGAAAGTTATTTGCTCTTATTTGATTGATTGAATAAAGAAAGATAACCTTATTCAAGTTATCTTGGTTTCTATGTGTGCTCGATTTTCGTTACATTTCATTCATGTAATGGTCTTCTGAGCTTGGCTTCTGAAATTTGTTTACCAGTGGTTTTTTCACATCTGTGATATTCTTTGATACTCCCTATACAATGTTTACATCTAGTCTCATGTACCAGTCCAGCGCGTGGTCTCTTAGTGTGATAGTTAACATCACGAGATTTGTATCCTCATCTGTGATCTTATTTTCTTTCCATATCTTCTCCCAGAAGAAAAAGTGTTTTTTAGGGTCCTCTGATGCTTCTCCCCAAAATTATGGTAATATGATCGTGGGATCATGTCCTGTCATTTTGAACTATGTTGAACTACTTCCTTTGCATGATGTAGATAATTGATTGTTACTTCCTAAACTTGCTCCCCCAGTTGGTTTTCCTTGTTTGGATCTGTGTCTTGTTTTTCTTCTTCCACTAAAATTTGATTATCTAAATGATGGTGTTCTTTCTGATGGATTAGTCTCACATGGGGTTGTAGATTCCTCACTAACGATGATTTGGATTGGAGTTTTGCCTTATATTCTTGAACTTGGGCCTCCTATTTTCCTTTCGAATTTTGTGTGCAATATTTCCTCAATATTCTCCACATATCAGAGATCCTCTACCTCTTCTTCATTGCTTTCCAAGCCCTCTCTATTGGCTATGGGTCTCTTCTTATTATTCATTTTATATTGGTAAGGTATTCTGCTACATGTCTTTATAGATTTTTCCATTATCTGTTTTATCTGGTCCTCTTCCATCATAATTGGGTCCATGGCTTCCTTCTTCTTTCCCTTATCCATCTCCATGTCCATATCTCAACCTCCTATTAGTACCCCCCCCCATTCCCCCATGCACACAAGGAAGTTTAGATTTATGATTCCATGGTGATCACACTATTGCCATACAATAAAATCTTGATTGAATTGTACAATGATATGATGTACCTACCTTTGGGTCCTTTTATAAAATCATGCTCTTTTGTGGTGTAGGACTTCACGGTATCTACTACAATTTTAGTGATAAACGCTGCAACAATACTGTCTAACCAGAAATCTATTGCGTGCATGAATTTGTTATTAACTTGTTGTAACTGCACAATCTCCATAAGATTGCACTCCATCTGTCTGATCTGATTCGTAGGGTGGTTGTCCTTTGGCCTCAATAACCACTACTGCAAAAAATGTGGGAAATCACAGAAAAATACCTCATGCAAGTTGGTAAACACGTATTTGCTGAGATATTTATGCGGTGTCAACTTAGGGTTTATGTTGTCATTTTGCACAAAATCAAGTACCTTTGTTTTCAACCATATTTCAATCTCCTCCTTCATTGGATTCCACGGTCTGAACATTCGCTTCTATACTTCCATCCTCCGTTATTTTAGTCCATAGATCCTGTCCACTCAATCTTGTGCAGTACTAGCTGGAAACGTAACCATTTTTGGATAAATTCTTCTTGGGATGACCCAGGTTCTGATCTCAAACAAGTTTCCAACAATACCCTCAAAACTATCAGCCCTCTTGGTAAACTAGAAGACATGTTGTTCACAGGGTGCACATCACAGTCTCACCTGAGATAGCTTTTACAGGGGACTGCAATACTCAGATGTTTGCAGTATAGGAATGAGTGGGGATTGGGGTTTTCTTCTTTCTTCCTTATGCATTATCCTTGTTAATCATTCATCTACTTCTATTACTCATTCATATTTAACCCTATGCATGCATACTGATATAGATACCTTAACCATTCACTCTTAAGCTAATGATCGACATAAAAGTAAATCATTCATTAACGTTCACATAGAACACAAGGTTTATTTTGGTTCACCCCCTCCCAGGGATATGTTGACAAAGATTTGGCTTCTCTTCTCTTTTATTTATGCGTCTGCAAAATCTTGCGTTGCACGCAATACATCTTCAGTAATGCAACGAAAATGAGGGTAAGTACCCTTTTTGAGGCTGACTAGATCACACTAGGCTCCTCATCATGTGACCTAACCCTCAAAGACTAAATTATTAGACTCTACCACAAATCGGATTACAATCAATAGATTCTCAACCAACTAAATCTCAAAACTTAATTGATATCCCCAAACCTAGAACTCCTAGGTCCTTATTTATACTACTTTATAGGCTTATAGCCATTGCAATATTTGTCAAAAACCCCAACCCTATCATGGTTAGGTATTTCTGCTTGCGTGCCATCTTGCTTTTCCTCCTGCATGCTACTTTTCCTTCTTTTTCTGCATCATTCTTTCTTTCCACCTGTTGAGCACGCTCCAAAATGAGGTCTTTCTCTCCAAAAATAGGTCTTTCCCAAAACAGATCTTTCTCCCAAAAATAGGGTTCCGCCAAACATAGACTTTCTTCCCAAAATAGACCTGCGCCCAAAAATCTTATAGATGCACTCTTATTAGCTTCATGTTATTCCATTAACACCTTTTCTTTGTCACGATGCCACCAATTCACAACAAGGACTCACAAGGTTTATTGCACTAGATCAAGACACAAAGAGAACAATGATCAAAGTTCTAGACACATTGGACTTCTTCAGTATTTCCCACTGTTCAATCTCCACACTAAACAAATTTCCATTATCTACTATGCACATATTTAGTTAAGCTTCTCTCATTCTTTAACATCATATATGGATTTTAGTACTTCACATGTTCATGTGCACCACTGGCCTTTTATCTTAACATATGAAGCATCCTTGTTCCATCATAACACTTAGAAATTTTCCAAGTAGTCATAATTATGGGCCATTACCAAAGGGTGAATCCATACGATAATAGTCACACTAGCCACTAAGTTTTATGCCATAGCACAATTCTCTAGGAATATATGAATCTTCTTGTAGCACCACAATCAAAATTGATAACCATCTCTTAGAGTCCTCTTTCTTCCCTAGATCCATTCCTAAATTGGGAGGAAATTGGATATGCTTTCAAGCTAAACTAGGAGGAGCTAGTGTGGAATTTCAAGGAACCTCGCCAATAGTGCACATCCCTCGAGGGTGATTTTTTATTTTTCCAAAAGCATGTAAGGATAGTTAGTTTCATCTTTCAATCTTCGAGCTCCATGCATATCAAATATTTATAGTTTTTTTCAACCTTTGAGTTGCATGAATTTAGTTTATTATTTATTTCAATTAGATTCTCGGCTTGAGTGGACCCTTTATAAAATTATAAAAAGGCCTTTGGATATATGAATAAACATAATCATATGTTCAAATATATTCTTTGTTTAGATTTTATTCTTTGAATTCCAGGCTTAGTTGTAATATATGGAAAAGAGATTCATCACCCAATGTGGATTTCTACATGTGTGGGGGGTATATTCCATGTTCTTTGAATTCCAGTCTTAGTTGTAAGATATGGAAAAGAGCTTCATCACCTAATGTGGATTTCTACATGATGCATAAGATCATGGATAACAAGGATTTCATTGAGGTACTATATCTCATCTTTGGCCTCAAGATGTGCAAGTTCAACCAAAGTGTTTCATGGTGATACTGGGAATTTTTTTAGGGAATATATTAATAATAATAATTTAGAGAAAGATATTTATAGTCATAAAATCAAGGTAATATCCTCCTTATAGGAGACTTTAATACTAGGATTGAAAGTAATCAAGCCACTCTTTTAAGCAATGATTCCAACCATAATCCTTTATGGCTAGATGAGGACCTTGTTTTATCTAATAGCTACAAAAGAAGCTTTGAAGACCTAATTGAGAATTATTTTGGTATTAAGTTGGTTAAGCTCTGTATATCTCTGTTAGAAAAATAGGTGTGCTTGTTTCACCATAGACAATATAGAAATATTGTCACCCAACCATAGGCACAAAGGTCGCCCCTGAGCACATTAACCGTGAAATCTAGAGTAATTATGGTAGCAGAACAATAGCCAACCAAGGCTAGTGCACCAAGCAAGGATAACCAAAGACCAAGAAGAAATTCCAAACCAATAACCCAATACAAATTCACTACTGTAGCAGTTGTAGTTCTCGTTCACTTGTGCACACTTCTTGTCCTTATGCAGTTGTTAGCGAATGAGTGAAAAATGAGATCTATCTCCCTTTATTTATACTGCTCCATCTTAACTGACTGGGACAAATTCTCTTCCTAGGGGCTAATAACTCAATATTAATTTATTCTATTAGGCCGACTTGTCTTCTAGAGTTATTATCCAAATCTTTAGGGTTTCTCTTGCTTCCTGGAATATTATAATCTTGTCAAAGATAAAAACATGGAGGTTAATACCTCCCGCAACTACCATAATATTAACACTCCCTCCTAGCTAGGGAGTTAATAAAGGAAATGGTCTTGATCACAAACATACCATTCAACCAGTAGCATCATCATAACCACACAAGATATCTCATGATCAAATCATGAGCACCATCATCACTTATCCAACTAGATAGTCTCCATGTAAATCAGAACAATGTCATCCAATAGAACAAAATTGTTTCTATCCATAGTAGTACACAAATACTATCCAATGGTACACAACCACACTTAGTACAATATGGCTACTGACTATTGAAACATATTCACAACCAATGGAACACATCTACCATAGTAGCATACAACTACTTTCTAGAGACATACAATCCCCACAACAATCATATCATTTGAGATCGACCTGTATAAAAATATCATCATACAAACCGAATCATCTGGGCCATTCTTCCACTCACATATGTGAGATATGGAAGAGCATCTTCCCTCATAAAGTAAAACATTAGTCATGGGATATCTAGACTATTATTCCCAATCATATAAGAATAATTTTCCCTAATTTCTTAGCCTGGACCATTCACCTAACTGGGTCATTCCTCCCGCACTAATCATAATGAAACCTATAGATAATGAGTCTTCTCTAGGGAATGCATGTCCCTAATTTTTTAATCTGGACCATTCACCTAACTGAGCCATTCCTCTGGCACTAATCATAGTGAAACCTGGAGATAATGATTTTGCCCTAGGGAATGACTATCTGGACCATTTCCTAATGGAAATGATTGTCCTACACCAACCTCCAAAACAAACCATTCTTCGAAACTGCTCACAACTGTGAACTTCGAAAGAATGACTGACTAGTGAGGCAAACCATTCTACTTGACCGCTACTTTGAGTGACTTCCAATAAGAATGATTGTTCTAGACCATTCCCCCACACTGGCCACAAGGGGAATCAATGTCTATGGTACATCAACAATCTATCGGACCATTTTCATTATGAAAATGATTGTCCAATCTGGACCATTTTACGAACTGGAAAATGCATGTCCGTCAAAAATCTCGAACCACTCTCTAGAATGGAAAGGAACTGCCCAACCTGGATCATTTTACAAACTGGAAAATGACTACCCAAGAATCAATAACATATAAGTACTCCCTCCCAAATAGGGTATCCATCTCTTCCCTTTTAGCTAAGGGAGTTATCTCCACGAGCCCCATTTTTTCCCTTAAGTATGCAAACTTTATCCTAGACAAAGGATTTGTCAAAATATGTGCTACTTGCTCATCTGTGGAGATATACTAGAGTTTTAATTCTCGTTCCTAGACTTTATCATGAATAAGTTATTATTTGATCTCAATATGTTTCGACCGGTCATGAAATACTGGGTGTTATGATAGCCTCATACAACATTGATTTTCACAGTATATTACGGTCGAATATGGTACCTGATCAAATAATCCATAAATCAACTTCATCAGCCATATTTCTTCGAAAACATGCCTCACATGCTGCGATATATTATGTTTTTGGTGTGCTGAGTGAGACAAACTTTTGTTTCATGTTGGCCCATGATATCATAGCAGAGCCCAAACTAGAACACATCCCTGAAGTACTCCTTATGTCTTTTGCACTCCTTGTCCAATATGAATATGTGAATCCATGAAGCTATATATCACTGGATGAGGTGTATCTTAAACCATAGTTTAGCGTCCCACAAATATATCTTAGAACATTCTTTGTAGCTATCCAATGCTCATGTATGGGTTCCACTTGGAACTAACTTAAAGTGTTTACATCAAAGAAAATATTTGGTCGATTATTCACTAGATACATTAATGACCCAATCAATTGTCGATATAGGTATGGGTCAACTGGATCAGCATCTAAGTCTCTTATTTTTCTTATATCTTTTTTCATAGGAGTGGCCATGGATTTGCAATCCATCATTCCAAATGTATTAATAATCTTCACTGCATACTTTCCTTGTCCAAGGAATATTTCACCACGCTTCTACCATATTTCTAGTCCCAAGTAATAGTTCATGAAACCAATATCTTTCATATCGAACTCAGAAGCTAATTCCTTCTTACACTGGGTGATGAGAGACTTTGAACCTGTCAATATTAAATCGTCAACATACAATAGTAGAATCACATGTGCATTATTCACAACCTTGTAGTATAGATTTGGATCTGCATGACTCTTAGATAAATCGAGTCTTATTAAGTAATCGTCAATTCTGGCATACCAATCTCTTGGATATTTCTTGAGTCCACATAAGGATTTGTTTAATCTGTAAACATGAGTTTCTTTGGATGTACCTCAAAACCTTAAGGTTTTTCAATGTACACTTCTTCTTCAATTTCTCCATTGAGGAAAGTTGTCTTTAGATCCATATGATGTAGACTCCATCCCATGGAAGCAACAAGCAATATAATGGATCTAATAGAAGTATATATGGAAACATGATAAAAGGTTTCTTCATAATCTTCTCCCTCCTCTGGGAGAACCCTCTAGCTATGAACCTTTCCTTGTATTTGTCCACGCTTCCTTCTACTGCATGTTTGATCTTATAGACCCATTTTGATGTTACCATTGATTTTTCCTTAGGTCTAGGCACGATTTCCCACACATCATTTTTCATGATGGACTGGTATTCTTCTATCATGGCTTTTTTCCACTGTTTATTTTGAACTACTTCTTCAAATGTGGTGGGTTCTTCATTTATAATTTTTGTCATAAATAATGCATAGTTGGAGAATATTTTGGGATTCTTGCTTTCTCTGAAAGTGCCACTTGAAGCTTTGAGTATTTCTCTTCTTGTAGAGTAGCTTCAAGCTAAGATGGATGTTTTCTAGTTTTGGGTACAATGACTGATTCAATAGGTTCACATGGTTGCATCAGACAAGTTGTTTTGGTTCTTCATTCTGAATTTCTGGAAGACAAGTGATTTCTTCTTTAGGGTCTTCATATTCTTCTTCCATGGATTCTTCTATAGATTTATTGAAATCCATATTCTCATTGAAGTTTACATCTTTGCTGATTTCAATCTTATGTTGTTCTGGAATATAGATTTTGGAGGATTTGGAGGATTCACTATATCCAAAAACTATGCCCTTCTTTCCTGAGGGTTCTAATTTCTTAATTTTATCCTTGGGTATATGAATGTAAACAGGGCACCCAAAGATTCTTAAATGTTCCACATTAGGTTTATTTCCTGAGAAGGGTTTTTCTAGAGTCATATCCTTCAATATTCGATGGGGACTTCTATTCTGAACATATATTGTTTTCATGTCTTCTTCTCCCCATAAATACATGGATAAACCTTGATCATTCATTAGTGCCTTCACGGTTTCTTCAATGGATCTATACTTCCTTTCTGCTACACCATTTTGTTGAGGATTATGAGGAACGATTGGCTCCGTCCTAATCCCTGCTGATTTGCAAAAAGGCAACAAATTCCTTGGATGTGTATTCTCCTCCATTATCTATTCTCAAAGTCTTGATTTTCTTACTTGTGAGGTTTTCTATTTCTTCTTTGAATTCTTGAAACTTGATGAAAACTTCATCCTTTTTCTTCAAGAGATATAACCAATTCTTTCTTGGTAATCATCTATGAAGGTTACATAATAATGAAAACCTTTTAGATATTTAACTGGCATCGGACTACAAACATCTGAATGTATTAGAGCTAGGATTTCCTTAGATCTATTATCGCTACTCGAGAATGGATTCTTAACATTTTTACCAAGTGCACATCCTCTGCAAATTCCTTCATGTGTATATTGTAGTTTTGGTATTCCTTCAACCATTTTCTTGAGGAAAGGTAATGCTTGATAGTTAATATGAGCATACCTTCTATGCCAAATTTCATTGGGATTGACTTCATCATGTACAACAGTTTCATCATTAAATTCTAATAGTCTATATAATTTTCCTTCATGAGTTCCAATAACTCTAGCTTTCTCTATGATGGAGTCTCTAGACCAAGATAATACTTCACCATCTACAAAGGATATTCTATTTCCTTTGTCTTCTAGGAAATATATAGATACACAATTCTTTTCTAAACCAAGAACATATGAGATATTACTCAAATGAACATTGTTACCTGATTCCAATTTGATGGAGGCTTGACCAATTCCTTTGACTGGATAGGTGTTCTTGTCTCCAAGTTCTACTTTGTGAGATGTCTTCTTTTCATTCAAATTGGAAAGTTTGACCCGGTTTCCAGTCATATGCCTGGAATCTCCACTATCAATTATCCACATGTCATATTCAAGAGTTCCTGTAAGATCTGAATAGTGTAGATCATATTCCTTTTCATTCATGATTTATGTTGACTGATAGCTGGTCAAAGTTTGAATTTGACTGGACAAATGTTGACTTTGACTGGTCAAACATTGACTTTGACCGAAACATTGACTTTGACCCAAAATTTCAACCTTGACATTTTTTCCTTCTTAGAGTGACAATAGGTGCATTGGAGTAAGGTGCACTAGAATATCCTCTCCTTGAGTAAAGTGTTTGCAGCTACACCTGCTAGTAATCCTAGCGACAGTTCTTTAGTAACTACACCTGCTAGAAACCCCAACGTCAGTTCTTCAACGATCTTTATAATATTATGGATTAGCTTCCTTCCAGTGGTTATATTGACTAAAGGAGGTGTGGGCCCATAACCTATTAGAAAAATGGGTGTGCTCGTTTCACCATAGACAATATAGAAATATTGTCACCCAACCATAGGCACAAAGGCCACCTTCAAGCACCTTAACCTTGAAAGATAGAGTAATTCCAATAGCATACCAATAGACAACCAAGGATATCACACCAAGAAAGGATAACCAAAGACCAAGCAAAAATTCTAAACTAATAACCCAAGACAAAGTCACTACTGCAGTAGTTGCAGTTCTCCTTCACTCATGCACACTTCTTGTCCTTATGTAGTTGTGAGTGAGTGAATGACAAATGAGATCTAGCTCCATTTATTTATACTGCTCCATCTTAACTGACTGGGCAAAATTCTCTTCCTGGGGGATTATAACTCAATATTAATTTATTTTATTAGTTCGACTTGTCTTCTAGGGTTATTATCCAATGCTTTAGGGTTTCTCTTGCTTCCCGGAATATTCTAGTCTCGTCAAAGGTTACATGTGGAGTTTAATACCTCCCACAACTACCATAATATCAACACTCTCAAGACCTAATAATTTGCAATGGAGTAATGAAGTGGCCAAACTCCAACCATATGACTTGTATTCATGGGCTAGATAGTAGTGTCATAGATTTGATATCCCAGTTTCCAACCAAATAGTAAATTTTGACCTTTTAAATGACCATGAACCCGAATCTGATCATACACCTTTAACCCTAACTATAAACTTTTCCATGCACAGGAACACCATTGAAGATAATTTTGATAATCAAAGGCCATTCCTCTTTGACAAAAGTAAAGTTGACTTTTTCTTAAAGGATTTAAATAGTGAATTACAACTACTAATTTATAAGGACAATATTGAATACCTCTATCATAATTTTACAACTACGCTTTCCACTTCTATTAAAAAGTTCTTTTTCTAGGTGTCCTGTAAAAAAAATAATAGAACAACCAACCCTTGGTATGATAAAGAAGGTAAAATTTCTAGGAAAGTCACTAGGTAGATTCTAATCTGCAATACTAAAGAAAATAATATGATTCCCTTAAGGGACTGAAATTCCTACCTTAAAATCATTAACGAGTTTCCTAATGCCATGGGTACCATTCCTATTGTCCCTATATAGGAATAACTTTTTTCTTTGGATGTCTTTGGATGACATAGACTTCAGGTTTAAGCATCTTGCAAATGGGAAGGATATGGACATTGAAGGCTACCAAGCTAAAAAATTTAAAAATGGAGGACCTATCCTCATCCCTCAAATACACAAGATATTCAATTTAGTAGTCAAGCAGGGCTTCCCTAAACCATGGATGCAAAGCCCCATTGTTCATATTTTTAAAAATGGGGATATAAAAATTCCCTGTAATTATAGGACCATTATGATTAGCCCAATTTTAGCCAAGCTTTATGGAATTATTTTGAAAAAGAAGATTAGCCTTTGGCTAGATATTTTCGGTAAAAGAGCTAAAGGATAGGTCGGGTTTAGGAAATAACATTCAACTTGGGACCATCTTGTTACCTTTAGAATCATTGAAGAGGAGTTTCACAATACTAAAACAAATATTTTTTGTTGTTTTTTTTACACTGGGAAATATTTTAACACAGATCCCAGGAAAAACCATTGGAATATGTTGGAAGAGATAAAAGTTTCTTTCAAGTTGAGGGCTACTGCAATAAGGATATATGAGAACATTATTTCCAAGTTTAAGAACACTAAGGGTTGGTCAAAAGAGATTAACTGCAATATTGGAGTCAATCAAGGTTATCCCTTGTCCCCTACCCTTTTTAGCATATACATTGACAAGTTAGAAGATTACTTGGAAGAAGTACGTTGTTTCGGCCCTACTCTCATTGGTATAGTCATCAATATTCTTCTTTATGTTGATGATATTGTCCTTATGGAAAGGAGTCCCCACGATCTTGAAAACCAACTAAGAATCCTCAAGGATTTTTGCTTCAGTATGGGTATAACTATTAATACTGACAAGACTGAGGTCATTATCATTAAATCCAATAAGATCACTTATGCTACCTTCGTATATGACAAAAATAACTTCGAGGAAGTGACTTCATACAAATATCTTGGAATCGATATTCACCAAAAGCTCAACTGGAATTATAGCATTGAGAAAAGGATTATTGGGGGACGAAAACTTTATTATGGGCTTGAAAACAATTGTAAATCAGTCGATCTTTGGATATAGGATAAGAATAAACTCCTCTTTGACACTCTTGTTACGCGTGTTATTATTTATGGATGTGAAGTCTGGGGATGTAGTATCTCTCGTGAATCTTGGAGAAAGATAGGGAAAATACAAAATAATTTTATAACCTACAATCTCAAAATTAAAGGAAATACACCCTATCCCAACCTTCTCTTAGAGGCAAGCCTTTCCCCCATTGAGAGCACGACTATGACTAGATACCTAATACCTAATGTATAAGAACAAGTTAAACACCAGCACAACCACATTATAAAAATGGTTGATATACGCCGAAAGGCGAGTCATTTTTCACCATGACGCCTATCCATGTATATCAACCCCTTTCATAATATGCTTTTTCTCACTTTATTATTTGAAGAATAATATATTTCTTTGTTTTTATTTATAATATAATTTATAATTAAAATAAATGTAAATATAATTATTTTTAAATCTCAACATTTTATTAAAAATGATATTCATATTAAAATTTATGTAGTATTCATCATAAATTTTAAAAATGATACTATCTTAAAAAAATAATATAATTGTATTATTTTTTAAACATTATTTAAATTTTTCACTTCCAACACATATAAAACCAATTAAAACATAATCATATAAAACCAAGTAAAACTTAATAAAATGGATTTTGTGATAAGGAAAACGTTTTTATCTAATACACCCAATTAACAGTGGCTTA
>ML803761.1:82522-94201 GCA_009831015.1 Picea engelmannii | reverse complement strand
TTATAATTAATTAAGAAAAATCAAAATAATAGTATAATGATTTGATTTAGTTAACACATTACATTAAATGCATTTATCTCACTTCAAAACCATATACCACTAATATTCTTCTTAAAAATAAAAATAACAATCTTCTTAAAAATAAAGATGAAGATTCTAAATCTTCCATAAAAATAACATTCATTTAAGAAAAATCAAAATAATATTATAATGATTTGATTTAATTAACATAATACAATGAATCCATTTATCTCACTTCAAAACCATGTACCATGAACAATCTTCTTCTTAAAAATAAAGATGAAGAATCTTCTTAAAAATAAAGATGAACATTCTAAATCTCCCATAAAAATAACATTAGTCATAAACATAAAGATAAACGTTCTAAATCTCCCACCTCTGAAATTATTCTGAATCTCTAAACACCTCTGAAATTATTGTAAATCTCCCACCTCTAAAACAACTCTGAAGTAGGCCATCCGATGGGTTACTTCCTAACCGTCATGTCATGAACGAAAGTGTTTATGTTGAGATTAGAAGAACCTCCGGGGAGTACTGCCTTCCATGCAGATTCCTTGAGTTTTAGAACGTTATCTCTCAACTGCTTTCCTTCCGGAGTTGCCATCATTCTCCTCACAACATCCTCCACCCCTTCCTTTATCACCAACTTGTGTTCATCCATCTCAACATCTTCGAAATCCAGGCCGATCTTCCATACTTCCTTGGCGAATCTGCAGTTAAGAAATTGATCTCCAAAATGAGGGAATGCCACCACAGGAACACCCATGCTCATGCTCTCCAAGGTAGAGTTCCAACCACCGTGTGTGAGGAATAATCCCACTGAAATGTGGGCGAGGACTTTCAACTGAGGCGCCCACTTCACAAGCAAAGCCCGATCCTTTGTTCGTTCTTCAAAGCCCTCAGGCAAAACCACAGCATGCCCTTCAGCGATATCCGAGCGGAGAACCAACAAGAATGGCTTCCCGCTGCCCTCTAGCCCCAGAGCCAGCTGCTCCATCTGTAGCTGAGATTTCACAATCACGCTACCAAAAGAAACATAAATTACTGATCCAAGCAGTTGAGTATCAAGCCATTTCATGCAGTTTTCTCCCTCCTCCTCCCACAGACTGCTGCCCGAATCCCTCCCCTCAGAAAAATTTGAAAGAAATAGAGGTCCTATGGCCAGAGCTGGACATCCATTCAAAGAGACAGCCTTTACTGCATCCCTGCCTTCAAGCTCCTCAAAAGTGTTCACCAGAACGTAGTCGGCTTTAGACTGCTTTTCTGATTCACGGAGAAAGGCATTGAAAAGAATGTCAGATGGATCCTGCGGGCGATAGAAGGATGTCAGATCAGTTGGCCTCAATGGTGGGATGTTGCCGGGGAGACAGGTGATCAGCTTCTCGGGATTTTTCGCTTCGCTCACTGAAGTTTATACAAGAAAACAAAGAATGTTGTAATCAATACAAGAGCAAATCAAAATATGTGAATTAAATCGGACGTGGCAGTGACAAATTCAACCTAGCATATTGTATATGGATAATTTAAGCAGCTTTCAGTATTAAAATGATTTATTATTTAATTAAAAATAAATAAATTATATAAAATATATGTGGGTTTAACAGTTAAGAATATGTGTTTTTTTTTTAAGAAGTTATAAGTTTAAATTTAAAGTAAAGTTCACAAGTTCAAATCTAAAATGGGGTAAGGTATGTATACCTCAATAAACTTTACCAGTAAAATTGCTGAGCAAAGATCTCCTACACCAATTTGGTGTATGATTTGGCAGAGACCTTAAAAATAAATTATTATTATTATTATTATATTAATAAATTATTATTATTATTATATTGATAAATAAAAGTTTATCAGATTTCCTATTCCAATCTCAAATTCTCATCGGTATTCTTAACAATCCAAGAAAAAAAATTATAATTTCCTGTAGTCAGAAAAACTGTTTGTCAAAGCTTTTAAAACCTTTTTACTTGATGGAAACCTTTTTACTACCAGTACATCACAAAACAGCGGTACTAACTGGGTATAGACAGTCTAACTAAGGGGTGAGTTATGGAACATAAGCTCCTCATTTGGCATATACTACTGCTTAATCAATAGCTTAATCAACTGGATCAAAACCTTCGATGTCTCTAATTGGAAGGGATGTTGGGACTTGATCAGGAAGGTCTGGATCTGTCTCACTAAGATCGACTGTTGCCTCTACTGCGACTGCTGCTGGAGGATCTGTCTCCACGGTTTAAACCATTGCTACTAGTGCTTAAGGGGGGTCAATTGGCTCTGCTACTGGTGGATATATATCTGGGCGAGATGCTGGCTCTGATGATGCTGGTGGTGGGTAAGCTAATCTCTCTGATGCTTATAGTGATCCCGTAGGATCTGATACTGTAGGGTGTCATACTGCAGGGTTTACGACTGGAAATGTTTCGGATGCTGAAGGATCTGTAACAGCAACCACGGATGCTGCTACTGATGGTTATGGATCTACTGTAGCAAAACCAACAGGTTAGCCCTTACCTTCACTGTAATGCAAGTTAGAATCTTCGAACCCTTGGTCAGTTTCTGCAGCGGTTGTTCCCGATTATTACGCCGAAAGGCGTATACCTATTGATAATGGGCAGAATTAATCACCTTTTAATCATAAATTTCAATCTTACGGTTCGTAATTGAAGATGCTGGCATATTCTTAGTCGTCCTCTCTAATCAATGGATGAGATTTTGATAAATTAACTTCCGTTCATTTATAAAGACGTCCGTTTACGTGATTACTTTTTCGCATTTACTAAATCAAATTAAAAAATTACTTGCTCATCACCAGATTGCCACGTTCAGTAATTAACAAATAACAATAACGATTAAAAAACTGGGCAAATACGTATCAGCGCGTGGATGTAAATTGCTGCGCGTGGATGTAAAACGTTTTACAGTGCGCCGTCATTTTTAAACCCAGGCGGATGCTTATGGCCGCGTGGAAAATTGGCCGCACCTTACCTTCCCTTCCCGGCCAGCCCCATCAGAAGACGATTCGTTTCAAACTAAAATCAGTTCACTCAATCAATACCAATCCCGGAAGACGTATCCTCCACGCACGCCACCCGTCATTCAAATGGTCCCTGCTCTCAGAAGCCATTCAATATCTTTCGGCGTTTTTCAGCCGCGATTTAGAGGCTGCGCTAGTATATATCAATCAGATTCCGCCTTTGCCTCTTCAGCCCGATTCGGCCGAATTTGGTAATTATGGATAGCATAGATAATGAGCATATATTATTCTATTTCCAGATAAGAAATCACTTAAATTTTGTAATAAAATAAATCAACCTTGGGTAAACCCATTTTCCTTTTCCAATCTCAAATTCTCATCGATATTCTTAACTATTTACAATCCAGGAAATAAAATTTTAGTTTCACGCACTGACAAAAACTGCATAGATGCTTTTAAAACCTTTTTTTATTTATGGAATACTGTGTCTTATATTCCCCTGAGCCAAAAGAATTCCAAGCTACAATTAAATTGGCCACGATTCATCAACCCCTGTAAAGTATGATATGTATCTAATGACTGACATATTAGAAATCGAGATCAACGAGATAACATTAGAAATCAACAACTGTAATCTTGAACCGTGCATATTGATGTGGGAGAAGAGTCATACCTTTGGCAGGAATATGTCCCCGAGAAAGAAGGAAGTTGGAGTAGCAGACAGAAATGGAGGCTACAGCAGATGTAGGCCAGAAGATAACCCTCGGAACTTTCATACTGGTTGTCACTTGCTCTGTGCAAGACATTATGAGGCAATCTGACACAATGCAGGTGATGGGTGGAAAGGACGATGATTTCTCTTCTTCATCAGTGCGAAGGAGGTGCTCCAACGCGGGGCCTAACTTTTGCACGGTAACAAGATCGTTTGCGACGTTGGAGGTGCCAGGAATGGAGAGAAATCGAATTCTCCACCCGCGCCGCTCCAATTCAGGATGGCCTCTGGAAACGAGGGAAACCAAAGACTGGGAGTTTCTTGAAGCTTCCACAAGGCGCTTGTGTATAAATTCAGTATTGACGAAGGTGATGAAAAATCCCCGCATAGCCAGCAGCTGGGCCAAATTCATGAGAGGGTTAACATGACCCTGCGCAGAAAATGGCACAAGCACCGCATGCGGAGCATGTTTGTCTTCTCCATTCCCCATATTTGTATTAAACGCAACACAACAAACACTGGTATAAATAGATGCAGAAACCAAACACACATGGCCTCCCCCTTCAATCAAAACTGGTATAAATAGATGCAGAAACGTCGGTTAAAGATAAGTTTTGCCAGATTGCATAGATAACTAAAACATATTAATCTATTTCCATATAAGAAATAACTTAAACAAATTTAATAAAATAAATAAACCTTGACATGGGCAATTTAGTTATGTTTGTTAATAAGAAGGCTGTATATTTGTTTGTATGTGTATGCCTATTATTAATAAGTGCCACTGTATTGAAGATGTCCCTGGCTAACAGGTTTTGGTAAATAGATTTAAATTACAACATTGTATGGTAACATTTTGAAGATGCATGTGTTAATACAAAAATTGTATTAGTTTATGTTCTTAAAATTAGTTTTATAAGTGAAGTGGTATGACATTATTTATCAAAATTATANAGGTTTTGGTAAATAGATTTAAATTACAACATTGTATGGTAACATTTTGAAGATGCATGTGTTAATACAAAAATTGTATTAGTTTATGTTCTTAAAATTAGTTTTATAAGTGAAGTGGTATGACATTATTTATCAAAATTATACTAAAACCAATAAATAATAGTATTCTTTTGTTATGATATCAATTAATTATTATTTATTGTATAAAATAAATAGTCAATAAAATTGAAAGGAAATGTTTGAAATAAAAAATATGTCTATATAAGTTTAACATTAACTTCTAAAATTAGAATGTTGTATGTTAAATTATTTATGAAAAATACATTAATTATATATAAAAGAAAGATAAAATTAATGAATCTTTTTTATGCCACCTAAGTTAAGATAATCACACATAATTAATAAACTTAATAGTTACAAAGATTAACATATTACTATACAATGAAGAGTTTATGTGTTTAATTAGAAATATAAGCTCAAGTGATCATCCACTTATCATATTGTTATTAAGTTTTTAACTCTTTGACAGGATTTCATAGTGACTCAGTCTATTTTGTGTAGATTTTGTAATTATTAATTTTTTTCTTACTCTGTTTGAATTTTGTAATTGTTATATATGTGTGTGTGTTTATTTCTTACATAATCTAAAACATAATCACTAATTTCAAAAGAAGTTATGGACATTTAATGGATATTTGGAAGGAAAAGGAAAAAGTATCAATTATTAGAATTACTAATAAATGAAAATTTTAAAAACAAAGAAAGATATCAATGATTGGTTTGTAATAATTTTTGACACAATGATAACCAGAGTGATAATTGAATTTACAAACAGTTGGGACCAAACCTTTATTGTATATTTACCATGTCCAATAATTTGAAATCAAAGCATATAATTACCATGAGTATGGATTTACAATCCAAACAATTGCAATATAATTAGTGCATACATCCAATTCCACTTGTTTCATGGTACCCTAGTTATTGTTAAAGAGAGTTATGGAGATAGTTTGTTTGGGGTATATACACAGGAGAAGAAAGGAGGTTGGGCAAGAAAAATGATCAAAGATACAAAGATTGCCTAGTGGAATGGTGATAATTGTAAATTCAGTGACAAATTTCATTACAAGATAGTTCTAAAAATTAGGTTACAAGATTGTTAAAAAAAATATTATGAAAAAATAATTGCAATTCACATATATTTATTCCACTAGCATTAATTTAATGACCTTAATGAATAGATGTCATAGTTATCTAAGATTAAAACTCTAAACTTAGGTTATCTATGTTTGAAAAAAAATTGCATTGTGTGCATGTTAGGTAGTTAAAATTCAAAACTTAGGTATAACCTAGGATTGAAACATCACATTCGGTTAGAGCTCCACCATAAGAAATCAAATTTGTTAGCCAATCACATGTGTGATAAAAGTAATTTAAATATTATGAAAAAATAATTATTTTGTTAAGCGTATGTACAACATTGAACAACAAGAAAAATATTTATAATTAAAGGAAAACTAATGAACGGTCAACAATAATGAATCGAATGCTATGACTAATAATAAGTAACCCATTTTTAGAAATAAATAATATCTTTGATTAAATAAAACTTGTTATGATCTTTTCACAGATTGGTTTCCATTTACCCTCGCCATATTCCTTGAATAACATCAACAATGTGTTTAGGAAGTACTTAGATCATTTTGTGTAAGTGTTCCTCAATCAGATCCTCATTTAATCTAGGTTAAGAGAATACCATTTAGAGAATTTGCATCTATTATTGTAATGTTTGAGAAAGAATTAGTTGTACGTAAAGTTATTTAAGCATACCTTCTTTCAAAGTGATCAAATTCACGATTTCAAGCATATCATTTCTAATAAGGGAATATCAGTCGATTATGCCAAGATCAAAGAGAGCATGGATTGACCAATGCCCAAGAATGCACATTAGGTGTATGGTTTCATGCATTTAGCGATTTAGTATAGGTGATTCATAAAAGGATTCCTAACGATCATAAATCTTATAACTTCGCATTAGAGAAAGGGAGCAAGGTTTGGATGGAAAACTGAGCGTTGGGCATCATTTGCAAAGCTAGAGCACTTGTTGATAAATGCATAAATCCTACTTGTTCCCAGGTTACATGGAAAAACATAGGGATGCATCCCAAGAGGGACTAGGTACGTTGATCGAAGAACGTGTTGTGATATCTTATGCTTCCAAAAAGCTATAGGAGCATGAAAAAAATCATCCAACTCGTGGTTTATAGTTGAATGTATGCATGATGGTACTAAAGTTATGGAGGGGTCATCTAATTGGTTGAAGTTTCAACCTCCACACTAACCATCAAAGCTTGTAGTAACTTTTCACTTGATCAAACCTAAACACTAGGAATACCTACAATTATACTAGGTAAGCGAAGCTAGACTACCTTGCTTATAAATTACAAGTACATTGTCTTACGTAATAGTTTAACTAAACATTTATTTGACAAAACATACTAAATAGAAATAAATTAATTACCCACAAAGGATTAATTTGCAACAAGAATTAAATCTTCAAAAAGGTAAGAAGTTTCAAAGGGGGAAGGATCAATAGAAAAGAGGAGTGCCAGAGGAGGATACTCCCAAGGGGGTATGCTTAGATGGCATGAAATGTGCAGTATCAAAGCAATCACTACATCCATAGATATGGCTAGGTCTAGGTGCTTACTGCAAAGCACCATCATGGTAGTCTGGGTGTTATCACAGAAAAATCGCTCACAATGACATAGACAATGGTCGTCGAATAACTCAACACAAACACAACATAATTCCATCTTTTACAAGATCTATTTCAACAGTAGGCCAAAATTATATAAGAAAACCCATGAATTTCTACGCACTTTCATCAAAGTAAGTGTGCGCATATACATAGGTAAGAAAAGTGTTGGATGCACACTATACGCGTCCTACATGATTGTCCTTGAAGAAACCTATGCAGATGCAGAAACAAGGCATTTATCAATTTGGTTGGGTCTCAACCACTTCCAGGCTGAAGTGAATCGAGACAAGACCCCATGATCAACCCAAAATATCATCGTGGGGTGACTGAAAGGATAGGATGTACCTTTAAATTCCTCACATTCACACTTGTAACATGTTATGAAATATCTTGTTTTGGTCCTACAAATACATGTCCATTGTATGCTAAAAAGGAAAGAATGCATTGTACTGTTATGTTGCCCCATTGCTTTTAGAGAAGCCATCTATTCTCTTGAGAGATATTTTAGCAATCATAGTATTTGGTAAGCTTCTCACCTCTTGAGAAACTTGACCAAGAATTTCTTCACCATTGTTAGATAGGAGAGTCAAGCTCTATTTTTGGGGGATTCTAGGCCCTCCCAAGGAGGAATAGGGGATCCACAATCCCACTTTTATCCTTTGGTGTTATCAATTCAATGTTCACTTGCCATTTGGCTAGTTGTCTCTTGTGTCAAATTTCATGCATCTTTTAGAATTTACATGTGCTTAGTTTTTTTATATTTCATGGCTCTTTTCTTTTTTATTTACTATCTTGTGGATTCACTAATCTACTAATCATTTATGTGTTGTCTTTTTGGTCGAAGAAGGAAATTAAGGGACCTTTTTTTTCTCACCCAAGTGACAAAAAGAACCCAATAGTTTGGCGACCATACTGGAGATTGGAATCAAATTCCTCCCCTTTTGGACTTCTAGAGCTTGTATTCTCACTCTTTTGTATTTGTGGGGACCAAAACCGGCCTAGACCACCTTTCAAACACTACAATTCAACATCTTGTTGAGAGAATTCATTTCAAATTTTTGGCCCACCATTTCTTTGTGTGTGTGCGGGTATGGGGAAAAGAGTCGCATAGTCTGTGCAGAACTATGCATTTATCCTTATGTCCACTCACATAGCTTATGCCCTTTGTGCTACTATCTGCAAAAAGGGCCACGAAGAAGCTCATTTCACTTGATTGTAAGGTCTTTTGAAGTTGGTTTTTCCAATTAGTAGTAGGTTTATTTTATGCACTTTGTAAAAGCCACAAAAAGTAGGTTTTGAGTTCTTTTTTGCGTAGACACTTAGCCTCACATAGACATTTAGGGGATAAAAAAACCATTTCATATTTTTTCTTATTTGTTGCCACATGGATGGCCCTGTGTAGCATCTAAATTTCGAAAACTAAAACTTTACTTTTATAATCCACACATTAAATCAGGACTAGAATACCATTTTCACAATCTTGGAGTATGCTCTTTCCTCGCACCTTTTTGTGATCTTGGAAATTATAAAAAGGGATTGCTCAAGAAATCTTCATCTCCTAATAAAAATTGAAAATTTTAGGAGGAAAATACCTCTTAGCTTGCTCATTTTTGCAGCTAAATCAACCATTGTAGGAGAGGCCAATACCTCTTTAGTTTCCTTTATTGAAACATAATCTAAAAACTTTGCAAGGGCTCATTCATGCCTGCATGTGCACAAACTTATGATAGTTTCAAATTTTTAGGGAAAATAACCTAGGAAAGTTAAAATCATTTGTAGGGGCCCATACATTCCCACACATCTACAATCTATGGATAGCTTCAAAGATTTATTATATTATGGAGATTAAAATCTCAAGAGTAAGGACCCACATGTCCACCATTCTATTCACCTAGGGATTTTTCAATTTTTGCAAGGATTATTTGTGAAATTTAGTAAGTTAGATATAAACAAGATTTGTAAAGGACCAATCGATGTCCACATGTTAAAATTTGGATCACTAACTTATTGAAAATCATTACACAGTTTAAATTCTTGTGGAAAACATCACCACTCACTCGAAATGTTTTTATTGGATACTTGAAATCGTAGTATGCTCTTATTCCCACACCCATAAGTGATCTGGGAGGATCAAAAGGGTTTCATTTGTTTAATAGAAGTATTTTTATCACACAAAGTCTTAATCATCGAAGTTGGCCCATGAACCCAACCTCACAACCCACTTTCACTCTCTAAAATCAACCACTAAAAAACACATCTTTAACCTCCACAAGAGGAACACAAAAAGAAGATTGTAGTATAAATTACGATTGTGGGGATAGGAATCCTACTCACCATTGAGGAGGAAATTATCTTATAAACTCACAACTGCCAATATGGTATGCCTCTTGACCCTTCCCCAAACATAACAGAGTCCCCCCAATTTCCAGCAGGATAACCTTTGACAATACCCCATCCTAACAGTGAATGCACTACTCGGATTCCTTGTGCACCCCTGTGCAAGAGTGTGCATAACCCTCATGCAAGGGACACACATAACTACATACCTATCAATGATTTGGCTCAGTCACGAGCTTGCATGTCAATATTATAGGTTCTCTAGACATGCACTTCCCAAATAAATACCTTGCTTTCACAATTGGGGGAAGCTAACCCAGTAGACACATGTTTGATCACTTTCAATTTGGAAAAAGCTGACCCACACCTTCCTTTGCTACCCTCTTTCCAAATCCACGTCAAAATTAGAAATATCATAGTCCATATATGCATCATTGATGAAGGAGCATCCACTTGCATCATGTCCAAGCATGTGTGGAAATAACTCAGATCACCCGAGCGAGTTCCCTCAACCATTATTCTTAGATCCTATGATGGTTGACCATCCCAACTAGAATACCTCTACCAAAATATTCATGTGGAACTTGGAGGAAAAACCATCGTCATTGACACCCAATTACATTACAATATCCTGTTTGGATGCAGCTACGTGTACGCCATGCAAGTTGTATCTTCTTCCATCTTTCAGACCATGTGCTTCCCTCATAATGGGAAAATCGTCACTATCGACCAATTGACCCACTATCATCCCAATTAGTCGATATACATAAATATATATATGCTCCCACTCATACGTGCCAGTTCTGACCTTTCACCAGTGTTGGAAGTTGGACCTAGTATCTTTCACAGCCCATCATTGACAGGTTCATACCAAGGGAATTCCCCTTCCTCCCATACCATAAGCATAGCCCAAGTTTGTGTCATCACCTTTGATTGAGTAGAAATTCCCGATGACCCTCCACTCGAGGAAGAATCCATACAAACCTTCACACATACCTTTATCATGCAAGTCCCCTTTGAGGAACATCGTTAACCCCCCTCTCAGAAAGAAATACCTATTCCCTAGAACCCGCCAATGACAGGCCAAATCCCTGTTTGGAAAATGGTCCCATAGAACATTACCCAAATACCTTTATTTTACCACCCACCTAGAGTAACCGCCTACCAAGTAGTGACCACCCTCAGCATACCCAATATGGTGATAGCCATCCCTCTATGGTATTTAGAACCACCTTCTATGGTACCTAGCTTATCCTTCCCACCACAACTCCAAGTTATTCATATGCAATCAATGGCCCAAATGCTAACTCTTCCAACCAATCACATATTTGGGGACATTAATACCAACAAAGGGAACCCTAATACTAGCAAAGGAGACAACAAAACCGACAAACATGGAACTAGGAAGAAGAAATACCCCACACTCACTTCCCCACCTCGAATCCAACCACCATGTGCTCTATGCACAATAGTTTGACACCCCACTTTTCCAGAGCTACATAATATTATTACGCTTCCCAATACCGCACCATTACTATCTACTTTGGTAACAACACCCAGGATTCTGGAATCTTCATCCTCCAAACAGAACGGTCTCCAAAAAAAACATGTCTACTCCATCTTCTCATAGTATGGCCATTACACTCACCATTTCTGTACTCTCCCTCAATTTCATGAGACTCTAGCAGTAATGGCCCAAATGCTAACTCTTCCAACCAATCACATATTTGGGGACATTAATACCAACAAAGGGAACCCTAATACTAGCAAAGGAGATAACAAAACCGACAAACATGGAACTAGGAAGAAGAAATACCCCACACTCACTTCCCCACCTCGAATCCAACCACCATGTGCTCTATGCACAATAGTTTGACACCCCACTTTTCCAGAGCTACATAATATTATTATGCTTCCCAA
>ML803761.1:56714-75370 GCA_009831015.1 Picea engelmannii | reverse complement strand
ACAATGCTCAAACTGACAAACCGACTGCTCCAATGGCTTCCCAGCATCCCAAAACCCCTGTCTGGGCTCTTTCGGCACCTGAAACGGTCGAAAAATGAGAAAGATAGGCCTCCTGGAAGTCTCCTTCTCCAAGCTTGTTGTCTTTGGTTCTACAATTCGCACTCCCCTTTGAGTGAACCTGGCTCACACGCTCTTTAAAGCGTAAAAATCTGGCACCAGGCGCAACCGCACCAACGGTGCAAACTGTAGGACGGTTAAGGCGCCTCCAGCCCCTAACTGCCTCGGCACCTGGGCGTATGGCGCATGCGACCAAAGGCTAGGCAAAAACGTGGTTTAGTTCGTTTGAACCGTGCCAACGGTATAAATCCCGCGCAGTTAAACCACTGGTCAAACCACACGCACATTTAAACTTTGGGTATGGTTCAAACCCCACGTGCATGTTTTAACACACGGTTTATACCATATATACAATGCAATGTATTTGCAATACATTGCAATACAATGCAATGAAATGCGCGCCAAACGGTCGGGCCAATACATATGTGTTTGGGTCATATGTGTTACAATGCGTCCACGGGTCGGGGCTTAGCCCCGGCCCGACCCCCCTTTCCTTTCAAACAAATATCAACTTTAAATATAAGTGTTACAACATAGTTATCAAGGAACAAATGGCGGTACTTTGGCTAGCGGAGAGTTATGAAGTCGTTAGAGTTGGGGGAGGTCCGGGGGTCGAACCCCACAGACTCCCCATATAATTTTATATAACCAATGAACAAAATGAAGGGGACACGTGGCGCCCATGGATTGGGCCATGTGTCCTCATATTACTTTCCATCAATCGGACACGTGTCACCATCCAATACACCAACAACCAACCAATAACCAACTGCCACGTCATCACCGTACGGCCTGTACGGTCCTACCACGTCACCGTACAGACTATACGGACTATACGAACAGGTACAGTCAGCATCCAAAAATTTTGCCTGTTTGTCTTGGAGGACAGATCGCGATATCTCCTTCATACGGACTCCATTTGAGAAAGTAAATATATCGCCGGAATCAGAAAGACGAGACGGACGCAATGGCACTGTTTTTGTCGCATTCCGAGCACTTTGAAAATTGAGCTAAATTTGATCCCCTGATCATTCCCATACCCCAATATTCCGAATACTTCTCGTCGAATCCCTCACATTCACCGATAAGTCCCATTCATGAGATTCTCCCTCCCCCAAATTCCCATAACCCACTTTTTTCTATGGATATTTGGTTCATGTCATCTAGTGAGATCCCACAACCATGTTTCGCAGTTCCACCTACCTCAATCAACACTAATGATATCTCACCCTCATATCATACACATTCCATAGATGACACTCTCATTACTTCCATGAATCTCGTAAGAGACATCAACCCATCTATTTTGTCTGTCCAGAATGTGGCAGACCCAATATATTCCTTCATTTTTCAATCATACGAAGGAATTTTGGATGCCATGACCACACCAGACTACCCCTGGGATGCAATGCACCATATATCCTTCTTCTTATCCCAAGAAACATTTTTATCACCCTGAGAGAGTCAAGTCTATGCCATTTAAAATAAGTATTTAATCCCCCCCAGTCATGTTCAACAATCCAATCCTTGCACTAGATTCTTTTGAAGAAGGAAATATGGCCAACATCTCCCCTACCATCAAAATTGACATCTCCATCAAACTAGGCACAATCAAATAAATCACCATCGATGCCTCCTCTTCCCCTAAAGAGATCACTACTTATAAATCCCTCTTTCAACAATTTTGAGACGTTTTTTCCTAGTCATATAGAAAAATGTTGAGGATAGACGGAGACATTGTTGAACATCGTATTGAGACATAACATGATGTCACCCTTGTTCGTCAAAAGAAACATCCATTACATTCCTCCAAATCAATGGCTATAAAATCCAAAATTGACAAATTACAGTTTGTTGGCTTCATCTACTCTATTGCATTTTTCTTGAACCATATGTCAGTCAATAAAACTCAAGGTACCATCCACATTTTCACAAACTTTTGTGACCTCAATCAGGCATGTCCCAAGGAAAATTTCCAAAAACCTTTCATCGATTAGGTGATTGATTCCTATGCTAGGCACAAGGTCCTTTCACTTATGGATGCATTTTTTTACTACAATCAAATCCAAATCCCCCATCCTGACCAATACAAGCCGAAATTCACCACCCCATGGGGCAGCTTCGCCTACCAGGTAATTCCATTTGGCATAAAAAATGCGAGTGTTTCTTTTTAGTGGGCTTTGACATACACATTTCATGATATTTCCCACATCACCCTAGCTTACATGGAAGACCTCACTGCTCACTCCAAGAAATGTTCCCAACATATCGAGGCTTTACAACTTGCCATTGCAAAGATATCTAGAATACAACATTCAATTGAATCCCCTTCAATGTGTTTTTTGCATCACAATGAGAAACCTCTTGGGATTCATCATTTTCCAACAAGGAATTACCATGGGCCCTCTCAAAGTCCAAGAAATCATTGAGATTCCTCCTTCCAAGAACTTGTGCCAATTACAAAGCCTCCAAGGTAAAGTGGATTTCCTACAATGCTTTGTTCCTAACTATGCAATACACACCCACAACTTCTTGTGCTTACTCAAACGTGACATCCCATTCCAATGGGACCAACATGCCCAAGCCACTTTTGACTTGCTAAAATAAGCACTTAATAAAGCACCCCTCATCAGTCCCCAAGACTACGATAGGGATTATGTCCTGTATCTATCTTCCTCAAAAGTTTTATTCATAGGAGTGCTCATCTATGTAGGCGATGACCAACACGAGCATGCCATATACTATATAAGAAAAAACCTCTCAGGTCCACTTATAAACTACAATCACGAAGATAAAATAGCCATGGTGATCATCCTTGTAGTTAAAACATTGTGCCACTATATCTTTCTCCGAACTACCAAGGTCGTGGAAGATTCCAATCCAATGCAATACCTGCTTAACCAATGCCAAATCAATGGAAAATTGGCTTGATGGATTTTCATCCTTGAATAATAGGATTTAGAGTTCACAACCCCCAAGAGCAACAAATCCCTCATCCTTGCAGTGTTAATTGCCGAATTCCCATCAAATTCATCAGACCCGCATGTCAATGAAAACATGAACATTTATTCTTAATATCATTCGACAACCCATGGTACAGGGATACTTTTGTCTATCTTCGTACATAAAAATTTGACACTCATCTCTCTCAAGACGATCGTCGCCACATCCATCACCAAACTCTCTGCTATCTCCTCATAGGATAAGTCCTCTATCACAAGAGGGAAGACACCATCGTCCGTCGTTTCCTCACAATCCATGAGGCTGGAAAATTCCTAAATGACTACCATTGTGGTGCATACGGGGACCACCTCTCTTGTATGTTCACTCCATAAAAATTGGTCCAAGTTGGTTACTATTGGCCCACCTTGTTTTATGACTACATCCACATTGCTAGGCACTGCAATAAGTGTTGACTCTACACAAATAAGGCCAAAGCACCGCCCTCTCCTCTCCACCTAGTCATTACAACGAGTCCCTTTTTTAAGTGGGGCATTTATTTCATGAATTGAAACCTCTCATCCAGTAATGGGCACAAGTATATCATATTCATTTTCAACTACTTTACAAAGTGGGCCAAATCCATGCCAACATTCAATAATACAACAAATATTATAGCATGCTTCTCCTTCAACCATGTCATTACTCATTTTGGAGTCCCACTCGAGCTAGTTTATGACCATGGAAAACATTTTTAAGTGTTCAACGAGTTATATTCCAAACTTGGGTTTACTTCGGAGTTTTCTTCCGTGTACAATATTCAATCAAATGAGCAAGCTGAAGTTATCAATAAAGTTTTAAAAACCATCCTTCAGCGCACTATCAATAAACCCAAAACCAACTGACATCACATGTTATTTTTTGCATTATGGGTATACTGCACGGTAGTCAAAACTGCTACTAGTTTTGACCCCTTCCACTTAGTCCATGGGGTAGAAGTTTTCCTCCCCATAGAGTGATAAATCTCCACATTTCACATGTAAATTGAGATATTTTCAGACACCACTCTGATGGAGCAACCATTTCTCAAGTTGGAGTCCTTAGATGAAGATCACCACTCCTCCTTGCAACACAACGAAGCAACAAAAAATCATTCTAAAGTGGTCTTTGATTGACATGTAAACCTTCTATCCTTCAAATCAGGTGATTTAGTGCAGGCCTATGACATTTCCCATGACACTTTAATCCATGGGAAATTTGAGTCCCTCTAGTGAGGTCCCTTTATCGTTATCCATTTTCTCACTAAGAATGCTTACATATTGGCCTACCCTGAAGGAGATACCCTCAAAGACTTAGTCAATGGGTTATATTTGAATAAATTCTACCCTTAAGTGTAGCCACCCTACCTTAGGATCTTTTTGTATTTTCTTCATGTTTTTAGTCCTTTTTATAAACAACCCTCCCTATGATCCTTTGTACTTTATTTGATAGATGAATTATCCATCTGCTTACCACATCGGGTATGTCGATGGTTCCAGTCATTGGACTCGAAATATTTCTTAGGAAACTTGGACCCTGTACACTCCAGAACATGTCCTACTTCACTCCAATGGTATATGCCTCGATCCTACTACCAATAACCAAGATGAGTATGCAACCGTCATTAGCCTTCTCGTAGAAGTCAATTTCATATTCATCACCTAAGCATCCTTATATATTCTCAACTCATCGTACTGTAGTTGAAAAATGTGTGTCGCATCAATGATCTGTGCCTGTATCTCTAGTACCTACAATTTAAAATTCTCACTCAGAATTTTGAATCCATCATATTCACACATATTCCTAGAAGTGTAAACAAAGTGATCGATACCATGGCTAATCAAGTATTAAATTGGAATTTATCACTTTTACATACACCTACAACACTTTCACCATAATTCATCACCATAAATAAACAAACCATACACAAGAAATCACACATATGCCTGTTGGCACACGAGAAAACCTAGGTTTCAACGCTGCAACAACGCACCAACAAAACCCTAACTATCGACCCTTTCAACAACACCTGCGAAGCATATGAAGTCTCACCCGAGGTAGAGGCAGGGGTGGTTGCAAGAATCAGATTTCTGCAACCTTAGCTGGGACATAGATCTATGATTCTAACACTTAACAGAGAACTCAACAGTAAACATTCATCAATATCCAGTCTTTAGTAACAACGCAGACAAAACCTAATTAGAGAGCATCGTAGTATTTAACTAGATCCAACATCTAATAGGACTTAGCATAAAGGAACACATTAGATCTAGCAGATTCAGGCACTAAGCATACTCACATAGGTCAGATCTAAAATTCATTCGCCTTATTAACCACAAAACTACATCAGTAATATCTAACATTCATCTATAATAAATTGCTTAGCAAGTAAACACAAACATATCAACACATCGCACAAAGCAGAGAAACAAAGCATGTACGTGGTTCACCTCCACCCTGGGGCTACGTCCACCAACTCTTCTTCTCTTCTATTATCTTCGTCAATTAGTTACATGTACAGAGCCTCAACAACCCTACTCCGCATAGGACAGGATATCTGCGCACTCTGTTAGATCCTCCTTCCCCAAGATAGGTTACAACACAAATCCTTCTTACAACTACTTGCACTTAGATCTGCAAGTCCTACACAACACGCACAAAAGAAATCTCTATTCAACACTTAGCACTTTCGATCAAATAGATCAAACTTGTAGACCCTTACTTACTTCGCCTAGATACTTATTTATACATTACAAACGTGGGCCTAAGCATGGGTAAAACCATGGGCCGACATTCCCATTCCCATTACATAATCTCAAAACCCAAAAAGGACTAAAAAGGGACTGAGATCCCACAATCTTTGCTTCATCTTGCGCTCCGTCTTTGACATCCTATTGAAGTTCCAAAAATAGGTCAATTATGACCAAGTATCCCCAAAACTTGGTCAAGGGCCAACAGGCCCCCAACACTCACCTGTGACTCGTCCCAAGTCACTCTAATCTTGGTAGTTCTACTTCAAAAGCTTCAAGCTTGGCTCAAGCTTCTTCGAATTGTTTTTTTGATACTGAGTCTTGTTCTGCGAATTCTTGGATGACTGCCTCGTTCACGGGTCCCTCTAGGCGTTGTTCAGCTGCAGTAACAACTTACTCCAGTTCTGATCCTCGACCTTCTATCTCTATGAACAGTTGGTAATACTCATCCTGTATAGATTGGATCCTCTGGGTCACTTCCATGACTTTTCTCTGAACGGTGTGAACCTGCTGCTGGGTAGTGCACTGCTCTTGGGATTGTTTCATTCTTTCTACAACTGACAAGGGATTCAACCACGCCTGTATTAGCTGTGACTCCACTGCCTTCAGTTTTTTATTCTCAGTGAGTTGCTCATAAGTCTAGGCATTGTGATCACTGATTTGTTTGCATTCCATGGAAAAAGCCTTTATTCTCTCAACTGTGCTTCGGGCAGTTGCTTCTCTTTGATCTCTTACATCCTGTGGAGTGTTGGGCACTATGTGGAGATCTAAATCTGTTATTCTTTGTTGTAGCTGCTGGATGACTTCCACAATATTCTCTAATTGATGCTCAACTCGGTCTTCTACCTGTGGCTCTAAGCCTATCACAGAGCGAAGTGCCCTGTTGACTACTTCTTTTACTTTGAGTTTCCCTGCGAGCAATTGTTCTTTTTCTTGTTGCATCTACACTTTCTCTTCATCAAACTTTGTTTGGAGAGAAATCTTCTCCTGCGTTGCAACTCGACACTGTTCTACAAGTACTCCTTGCTCTTTCTTCAATGCCTGGGTGGCTTGCTCTATTTCCTCTTGTTCTCATCGAAGGTGAGCTTTAGTTACATCTGCTAATCACCAGACGTGGGTTGGCTCATATCCCAACTCTTCTTCTCTCGATGGTAGGGGCGCAATGGAGACTGTGCGACTGGACTAAAGGGCTTTCTGTACCCCTCGAAGTTCGACGTCAATTCTATCATACATTTCCTCCTTCTTGGCTTCTTGTATCTCCTGGATTTCCAGTGAAGCATTGTTTAGAGCTGCTATGATGAAGTCAAAATCATCAGGAGTAAGTGTAGTCTGCATCTTGGTCACGGTGGCTCTTGATTTCTTCTGGGAAGAAGGTTTCAGGGGAGAAACCTTCCACTTCTTCAAGGGGTCAACCTCATCTCTGTGTGGTGTTACTTTGCCTTTATTTTTTTCATCTTCTCCATTCTTTATTTCTTCTTCTTTAGCATCACCCCCTCAGTCATGTGATATGGAAGAAGTCTTCCTTGAGGCGCTGCTTAAGTCTTGGACCTCTTTTGTCTTCTTTCTTCAGCTAATTCCAGGCATGTCCTGATCTTTGTGAGTGGTATTTGGGATGTCTAGTTCAAGGTCAGACATCTCTATAGGGTCAACGAGGATAAGGATGTTTGCGGACCAGTCCTTAGTGATCTCCTCGAGGTCTTATTTCGTGAGTTTATAGTACGACTGGAGCTGCTCCTTATGTTCATTAGCTCGTGCTGTAATGTATATGAAATGTCGATCTGCATTGAACTTCATCAGGGGTCAGAATCTTTGTAAGGCATTCAGAGTCATGTGAGGTTCAAATTCAATGGATCTCTTTAGCTAAAGGTAGTATGTATGAAAAACAACGTTTGACTTCCACTGCTTGTTCATATCACTCAAATACCACAGCGTAGTGAACTTTGCGACGATCGGCTCAAACGGTTCGATATCTAGGAAGGTCGCACCTTCTGGCATCTCCCATGCAACAAACGTGATGAGGATCAGGAGCCAGCTGAAGTGAAACTTGTAATCCTAATCCTGCACTTCGCGTCAGTCTAGTTCGAGCTCATTGACTAGGTACTTCACCCAGTTCATCTGTAAACCTTCTACACACTTCCCCGCGAGGTCAATGAAGAAGCTCATGACCTGCGTGGGTCTGGTCTTTCATGCCATCTTTCTAGCTATTAACTGACATGCTAGGTGCACAACACCATTCTGGATGGAGGCTACCTTGTAGCCTTGCGTCCCCTTCTCCACATCGTCGTATGTATCCTTGATCTTTTGTGCTAGTGCATGATCTGTGGATTTTCCTAGATAGAACTCTTGTGGATCAGGTCCTTTCATACTCAACCCTGTGATCCTATGGATCAGTTTCACATCAACTGTAATACAATGGTCTAGCCATAAATATCCACCATGGTAACACGACAGTAACAGCTTGACACATGCGTTGACTTCCTAGTGCCTTCCAAAGTGTGGGATTTTCATGACATTTAACAAGGTGGATTGCGTGAGGTTCATCGTCCATGGTGGAGGGGTGATCTTTGATTTATTCCCCTTCATTCTGGTTAGGTACTTGTATGGGGTGAGCATGTTATGGTTCTTGCGATCTCTGAGGTTGAAGTCACTAAAATTCAACACTGCGATCTTGTCTTGCTGCACTTGAACTGCACATATCCCTTTGGGGAGGTACGCAGTGACCATGGTGTACTCAAAATATATGGGTACACTATCATGACTTATCGTTCTGGATAGATGCGGGATATAGTTGGATAATATAGATGGAATCATCTTTGCATTGGCTAGATCATCTCTGTGTTTGGTTCTCTTCTATGTTGTCGGTCGGGATGGCCTCGATCTGCGAGCAGTCGATGGAGAGGCTTGCACCCCTCTCATCGATGACGCTTGTACACCCGTAGACATCGACATTACTCTTTCATTCATGAGGTCAATGAGAAATTCTTCGACAACTTTCTTTGCAACGATGAACTCATCCAACATACATGATCGGGGTTGAAAATCTCGGGTGAAAAGAGAAATCTCTCAATGCAATGGGATATATGGAAATAGCATGATCATCACTATGCGCAAATAAACTAATTTGCGGGCTCAAATTCACAGTTAGACAAAGTGTTCTCGGTGCATGGCGCGACGAGATAAATAGATAGCTTGGCAACAGATCGCTTGCAACGGGTAAGAAGCCTTCATTAACTCAGTTATGCCCGTTATGGAGCGGTCCCAACGGTCTAGTGGCGAGATGTCTGACCATAAATTCCTTTCTTCTCATTTGGGGCATCGTTCTAACGGATATATTGTTCCCAATGACTATATTGCTTTGCCCTGGCGAAGTGTTATGTGACGATGTTCTGATATCCCGACGAAGTTCCAATTTTGCAAATTTCCCTTCTACAAAGTTCCTTCTGAAACTTTCTGTAACTTTTCGGTCTTAGCTCTCTTCTTACTTAGTTTTCGGGCCTTCTTTCTAGTGAGCTTCATCTCAGTATTCCTTTTTCCATTCTGATTCTTATCTTCTTTCGGCAGAGTAACTTCGCGCTATTGAGATTCTTTCCTAAAATACAACGGTAATACTTTTTCCTTATCTGGGGTAGGTACTTCAGTCTCCTGTGGGTCTTCGAGTGTTCTTCCATATTCAACATCCAAGTCTCTAGTTTTAAATAGCCTTGCTCAATTTCTTGTTCTTCAATCAAGTGTGCGATCCTCCTAGTCATGAAATATTTTAACTCTTGCTTCTTATGTTCTAAGATTTCTTCTTCTTTCCTTGTGGCTTGATCCCTTTGAATCCAAGGTTTTCCTAGTAACATAGCATGGAGCGTTGTCCTCAATAAATTTAACAACTTAAAATTCTTCCTCGGTCAAAGTTCCCTTGGCACTCATAGATATCTGGGTAAGCTTTCCACATAGGTTTATCATCTTTCTTCTGAATAGTCATATCCCTCCTAATGAAGGAATCATAGCAGGCTCCCCTAAAGTTTCCCAAGTTCTTTATGTCATAATATTCACCTGTGTTTCTTCATCCAGAACACAGTCAATGTCGAAGTATCCTATTCTTTCTTCAATGTACTCATTTTATTTAAAGACCTCTGATAAACTGACATGTCGGTGATCATTCATGGTTTCTTTCATTTGTAGCAATAATTTTTCTCATTCTTTCTGGGGCTCTGTCATAATATCGGTTGCTTGACCTTTCTCACAGTCTTCTTGTCTCATATTCATCCTTTCAACCTTAGCAATCATTCTAGGGAAATCTAAAACTTCATGATACATAGATTTACAACACAGACAACTCTGTCTTCTTCCAGGGCATTCCTTAGAAAGATGTCATAGTTTTCTGCAACCATAGCAAAGGGTTAATCCTCTCTTTATTTTAAATGATCTCCAAAAAATAATCGTGGTATATTACCTGCAAAAAATTCTTTCTATGATCCTGCATCCATTTGTTATTCCAAACATTCTCTCTATGCATAGGTGTAACATATCTTTCACTATTCTTATAAGATCTACTCATATCAAATCTTCTTTCATCCATCAGTGCCCTATTTTTCAAGTTAGGACAAATCTTATCAAACATACCTAGATCCATACTCTAGAAACAAAAAATTCCACTTATATTACTTCTACAGAGCACAAAGCTTCCAGATCTAAAAAATTTCACTATTATTACCTTTATTAGAGAACATAGCTTGCAGATCTTACCTCTTTTCTTCATATCTGACCTTTCTTGGCACAAATATTCATAGATCAAGTAGATTATTGCGCATTAGAGAGACGGATCTACACATAGAGCTTTCACAATTTCAGGTCAGATCTTCGCACAAAGATTCTTCTTCCTTAGTTCCCAGCAATCACAGTTTCTGGTCCCAACAACAGAACCATTTTTTGGCACAGGGGTAGACCCAGGGTTCAATGCTACAACAACGCACCAACAAAACCCTAACTACCAGCCCTTTCAGCAACACCTGTGAAGCAAATGAAGTCTCACCCAGGGTAGAGGTAGGGGTGGTTGTAGGACTCAGATGTCTGCAACCTTAGCTGGGACATAGATCTGTGATTCTAACACTTAACATAGAAGTTAGCAGTAAACATTCATCAATATCCATTCTTTAGTAACAACGTAGACAAACCTTAATTACAGAGCATCGTAGTATTTAACCATATCCAACATCTAATAGCACTTAGAATAAAGGAACACATTAGATCTAGCATATTCAGGCACTAAGCATACTCACATAGGTCAGATCTAACATTCATTCTTCTTATTAAGCACAAAACAACATCATTCCTATCTAACATTCATCTATACTAAAGTACTTAGCAAGTAAACACATAAACATATCAACACATTGCACAAAGCAGAGCAACATAGCATGTACTTGGTTCACCCCCACCCAGGGGCTACGTCCACCAACTCTTCTTCTCTTCTATTATCTATGTTAATCATTTACATGCATAGAGCCTCAAAAACCCTACTTTGCATAAGACAGGAGATCTGCACACTCCGCTAGATCCTCCTTCCCCGATATAGGTTACAACACAAATCCTTCTTACAACTACTTGCACTTATCTCTGCAAGTCCTACACAACATGCACAAATCCAATCTCTATTCAGCACTCAACACTTTCGGCCACACAAATCAAACTTGTAGCCCCTTACTTACTTCACCTAGCTACTTATTTATACATTACAAAAGTGGGCCTAAGCATGGGTAAACCCATGGGTCGACATTCCCATACCCATTACATAATCCCAAAACCCAAAAAGTCCTAAAAATGGGCCAAGATCCGGTGATCTCCGCTTCATCTTGTGCCCCATCTTCGATAGCCTATCGAAGTCCCAAAAATAGGTCAATTATGACCAAGTATCTCCAAAACTTGGTCAAGGGCCAACAATGCCAAAAACAAAAGCCATCATCCAAAAATATATCATCCATATATATATATATATATATATATATATAATAACAATTAAATAAATGTTTCATAAAAAATATACATCATCGTCGACTCATGGTTGGAGTCCAGTCACAATTATTGTGCTCAAAATTTATGAAATGGGAGCCTCAACTCCTATACATCATCTCATACAAAATGTGGGCCATTCCCATACAATATTACACCTAAGGTACCTCTAACTCTGGGAACCCTCCATTCTCAGGGTTTGTTGCTGGTCCTTGACCACTGGGAGGTCCTCCTCCCCTCTCATCCCAGGGAAACTCGATCGGAGGGATGTGTCCTGCCACTACCACACCTGCTACAACAATACGATGTACCAACGACTGTTACTCTTTCCTCACACCAATACAATTCTCGAGGACATGCTCGTCCTAGATATGAGACCATCAATAGATTGATTATATTAATTTGTTGTTTCTATTTCTCATTAAGTTGAATATATTGAATATGTGACTTTCTTTTTCTCATTATATTAAATAGGTTAACTTGTTCAAAGTAGGGTTTTCATTTTATTCTTTATGAACAATCCATCGATCCATTGTTTAAAAGTTGCTTAGGGTAAATAGTTCAAGTTCCTTGATAGAGTTTGCTCATTGATAGTCTTTGCTTAAGTAGATTAACCCTCAGATAGACCATCTCCTTATTTATATTATACTTCCTCTATCTTTTATGCCTTGGAACATATAGTTCTAAAATTTTAAGTTTACGGGTTGAAAATTTAATTAAGGGATTTAGTGCATATAGAACATGCATCATTTTTGACGTCGTTGCCAGGGAGTTGTCTTAAGGTAGGAAATAGTTAGGAGATATATCATTTCTAAACCTTAGAATTATTTTGGTGGCAGGGGAACTTTAAGACGAGAGGTAAGAACCTACACATATGTTATATCAGGTTCCCCCAAACCCAATGGTAGTTTTTCGTTTTGTTTTATTTCATGAACATACCTAGGGACCCAAAGGAAAGATGCATTCAAACAAAATCAGAAATTTCGACCAAGGTTCCTTCTGACCTTTTCGGGGGAAGGAACATTCCACTCATAAACTCTGCAGATCGATACTGAAAAGCAGGAGCTAGCTCAACCCAAAGAGCTAAGGCAGACTCCGAAGAGACTAAAACAAGGAGCACTATAGAACAAAAGATTGAATCATCAATAATAGTGGGACAGGAGGAAAAACCAGTCGTTCCTTCCATAGAACCAACCAACACAACCTTTGTTTTCTTACCACCATCAATATACCCTAACTTTGTAGACATCATCGACCCTGAATAGGTGAATACTTTGTTTGGCAATTCAACCAATATAATTGTTTTGTAGTTTACACTAGGGAACCTTTTAGAGAACTTCAAAATCAATATCTTAAGAACAATAGGTTCTCAGTTGGACACCCTAAATATTAAAAAGAAACAGGAGGTGAAAAATGCAACAATGAGCATATTTTTCCCAAGATGAAAGAGGAAGAATTCCTCAAGGGAATGCCCATTAGATAACATTTCAGTTTGTGGCTTCTGCACGAAGGACCACTCAACTGAAAAATGTCCATCATTGCCTGGTTTGTTAGCCATCTATAGAAGTGGGGATCCTAGGGAGTCCTCTTATGCACCTAGGAGCCCATGGCATCCTAGGAATCAACCTACATAACCAGATCTACAGCCTCAAGTTCCACCCTATTATCAACAACCACAACAGTGGAACTCACCAAGTTGGAAAAACTGGTCTACACGGTATCACCATCCTTGGCTTCAAGGATGAGAGGAGGGAATAACCAAGGGAACCCTCAAGCTCCACATGTCCCTATGCCCAACCATCCTTACCCTCAGTTTCCACCGAACATCTCGCAACTTATTCCAGGTTTTGCTCCACCACCTTTACCTCCTATTCCACAACAACAACCGCAACAATATCACAATGCAAGCTCCCCAAGACCAACATTATTATCGGCACAACCAGTGCCAAATCCCAATAGTAAGCCCACTCAACCTCTTCACATTGTTGATATTGAGGCCTTCTCGAGGGCCTACATATTTTATTTTTCTTGTTCCATTGCAGGAGATTCAACTAAGGTTGGGAAAAGTTTTGGACAGGCAGAGGCCTTCAATAGTCATATAGGAAGAAGAAGAAGAGGAAACCCCCAAACAACCCATGGATGAAACTAGGTGGGAAAATTTTATTATTCCTAAGGACCAAGAACCCAAGCTTCCCCAAAATGAACCTTCACAAATTATGAAGGCCCCTCCTTATCCAGAAAGATTAGTAATCGAGAAACCTACCACCCAACCGAAATTTGACATCTTGAATGAATTGAAGAATATTTGTGTCAATATTACCTTCCTACAAGCCATTAAGGATATTCCAATATACAATAAGTTGGTCAAAGAACTGTGTATTAAGAAGCCAGGAAGGAGGCAGAAGGATCCTCCAACATTACATTTGATATGAGAACTTTATGAGTACATATCAGAGTAGTGTAAGGTAGAAAAATATGGGAACCCAGGAAACCCCGTAGTGACCATAACCATTAATGAGGTTTCCATTGGGAATACTCTCATAGACCTGGGGGAATCCATCAATGTTATGATTTTTACTACCTTGGAGGAATTACAGTTAAAACCTCTTTTTAGACCTACCCCAACCATATTGGAATTAGCAGATAAGACCATGGTTATACCTGAAGGAATTTTGGATGATATTATAGTTACTTTATGATCCAAATTTTATGAGCAGAATGAAATGACTATAGATTATTAATAGATGCTTAACACAAAATAGAAAAGATACAATAAAATTGGTTTTCTATTCAATAAGGAAATAAGATGAAACTGTAAAATGCAGCGGAAAACAAGCTTGCTGGAATGGTGGCGACTTATCTCTGAGAAGAGATGTGACGGCTACGCTCATTTGCAAGAAGAAGATTACAATGAAGCTCTGAAGGAATTTTTACAATAAACAGGAATGTCAAAAACCCTAGACATCCAAAAACCTAACGGAGATGAAGCGCCAAAAGTCATGTGGGCCCCGTTTGGGTAAGTGAGTGCATCAACTTCCCGGGGTCGTAACTTTTGCATATGATCTTCGTTTGACACGCTCAATACCTTGTTAGAAAGATATATCCGAGGAATACAACATTTGTGTGAGCAACATGAATTCAATATCATGTTTCTCCCCGTTTTCCTAAAAAACATCGTTTAGGGCCTCAAAACGGCTCCGAAAGTTTCAGGACCCAAAAAACTGCTAAAAATAGTAAATTACCAAAATTGCCAGAAAACTGTTTTGAGCCAGTTGGAAAAGGTGTGTGGCCACTAATATCCACCTAGATCAATCCTCCCTCCTTAAGAAGCAATGGTCTCCATTGCGTTGAGTTTCCCCATCAGATGAGGAAATTTCTACCGAATTTAGCCCCGGGTGAGCCACTTGCCTTAGTGCAGGAGCTAACCTGGTTTGGCAATTCGATAAAGCTGGATCCTTTGCTGTCAAGTGCCCTTGATATATGTGTCCTCAATATCATCACATGATGCATGTTGTATGCAGTTTGGGTTGAGCTCTGTTGGTTTCAGTTGTTCTGCTACTCTCGAGGTGTCCAATAATGGTGGAAAATAAGGGCGAAGGAGATCCACATTTAACACTGGGTGTAGGCCAAGGAAAGGAGGAATGTTGAGCTAAAAATAATTATCCCCCATGGCCTTGGTGATGGTGTACAACCCATAACAGAGTGGTTGAAGCTTCTGATGGGGTCTTGTAAGACGTTCTTTCTGCAAGTGCAACCAAACTTTGTTGCCCACCTAAAACTTATGTGGCACCCGATGTTGATCATGGTGCTACTTGTACTTGTCATTGGACTTTTGTAGGATATCCTTAACCTGTTGTCATATGGGTTGGATCTTCTCAATGAACCGAGTGGATTTTTCAAATTTATTTGGAGCAGGAGATGAGTCGGTCAAGGTGACTGCAAGGGGAAGTGCAACATCTATGGGACCCAATGGTTGGAATTCCAACCCCACCTGAAAGGGTTTGTGGTCGGTTGAGATATGTAAGGCTTGGTTGTAGATATGATGGACATAGGGAAGGCTCTCATCCCATGTGTGAGGGTTCTTGTAATTATACATGTGAAGTATATGTACAATCATTCGATTTACGACCTCGATTTGGCCATCTGTCTGGGGGTGGAAGGTCATGGATTTGGTGAGCTTGGTGTCCAGCAGTGACCAGAGGTTCGACCAGAATGTGTTGATAAATTGACTCTCCCAATCTGAGACAATGGTTTGTGGGATTTGAAAATGTACCTAGACTTGTTCAAAGAAGATCTTGGCAATGGCCCCTACTGTGATGCTCTTCTTGCAGGAAACCATAATCGCCATCTTAGAAAAGCGATCAACAACCACAAAAACACAATCATTTCCCCTCTTGGTGGATGGGAGGCCCAACATGTAGTCCATTGAGATGGATTCACATGGCATATCAGGAGTAGGAAGAGGGGTGTACAGGCCATGTTTCTTAGTGGTTGGTTTGGGAATAGCACATGTAGTGCAGACCCTGATATACTTGTTGACCTCCTATCGAAGTTTTGGCCAGTAGAATTTTTTCTGTAGCATCACCACTATATTTTTGACGCCGAAGTGTCTTTCCACCCGACTCTAGTGGGCTTCCTATATCAGCTTCACTCACTTGCTTGATGGAACACATATATGGCCCAGGCAACACAACAACCCATCCTGAATATGGAAATCATCGACAACTGCGTTTGCACCCAACATTTGGTAGGTGGTGGCGAAGTCTGGGATTTCCTAATAGAGTTGGGGCCATCTAGAAGTCTCATGGATGTAAGAGTCTAGCACTATGGTGAGTGCCATGAGTGGCGGTCTGCTGAGGCAATTAGTGACACGGTTGGTGCTTCCTGTTTTATACTTGATGTTGAGGTGGAATTGCTGCAATTATGTGGATCACTTTTGATGGTGGTCATTATGCAATTTTCCTTGTGTCTGCATGAACTGCAGTGGCTTATGATCAGTTTGGATGATTGTCTCCTTCCCAAGAATGTAATGTCTCCACTGGCGGCAGGCTTTCACAATGGAGTACAATTATTTTTCGTAAGTAGGGTACTTACGGACAACATCCGATAGTGTCTCACTATGATAGGCCACGGGGTGGCCATGCTGAGTGAGAATGACTCCCACAACATAGTCTGAATTATCTATCTCGATCTCAAAGGGTTGTTGTAGGTCTGGTAGTGAAATTACTAGGGATGAACACAAGCGTTGCTTCAAATCATCGAATGCTTGTTGTTGGGACTGACCCCAAACAAATTTCTCCTTACCAACACCCCTGGTTGTTTCCCTGAGGGCCCATGTAATATGGGAGAATCCCAACATGAAACTACGGTAGAAATTGGCAAGGCCCAAGAGGCTTCGAAGCTCAGTGAGTATGGTTTGGGCTGGCCAGTCACGGATGACTTGGATCTTGGCTAGATATACATGTATGCCATGTTGTTCCACGATGTAGCCCAGGTAATGGACCCTGTCCATGCCAAAGGAGCATTTTTCCAAGTTGGCGTATAGCTTGTGCTACTGTAGGGTGTGCAAAACCTATTGAATATTATGCAAGTGTTTGGCCCAAGTCTTGCTGTAAATGAGAATGTCATCCATATACACCACTACAAAAGTATTGGTGAATGGTCACAAGATATCGTCCATCATCCTCATGAAAGTGGTTAGATCATTTTTCAAACCAAAGGGCATGAACAACCATTCAAAAAGGCCTTCCTTTGACTTGAATGCACTCTTCCATACATATGTCTATTCTATCAGGACCTGGTGGGAGCCAGACTTCATATCAATATTACTGAAGTATTTGGCCCCCATGAGTTGATCAAGGAGGTCATCGATTCGGGGAATCAGGTACCATTTTATGACTATGATTTTATTCAAAACGCGATAATCAATGCAGAGTTGCCAGGTTCCATCTTTCTTTTGTACCAACATGATTTGGATCCTGCAAGGTGATGTGTTAGAAAAACAGGACCACGGAGCAATAAAATAAAACAAATGTAGAAACAAAACACAGAAGACACACAATACAAGAGAGACACAGATTTACGTGGTTCACCCAGTGTGGGCTACGTCCACCAGAGAAATTGCCAGGTCCTTCCTTTATTATTATCCAGCAAATGAAGGGATACAACCTACAGCAAAACCCGTTGTAACTTCCTCTTCTTTCTCTCACAGTCTCCTCTCTCAGAATACAATATTCACCATCATCCATAGCTGCAATAAATTTCCCTCATAAAAGAGGGTTGCCTTCTAGGGAAAAAATCCCTAACATAATCTCTACCGTTAGATCTGCGACCTTATAATGAACGGTCCAGATTTACAATGAAATTACAATATACTTTTACAAGGCAATTTTTTCTTCGGGGGCCTCACCCCCGAACCCCCACTGGGGGCCCGCTTGCCCCCAGACCCCCCAGCCGGGGGGATAGGCCCCCGGGACACCACAGAGGGGGTACCCCCCCTCTGCACTCCCCCGCGTGGAAGAGTGTACATACTTTTGGGGTGTAAATAATTCATGGGGTATAAACACGGCTGAAAGCAAGGACCTCTGAATCAGGAAGATAATCAGGCTCCACAACCAACAATCTCCCACTTGGAGACCGATCTCAACAACTCCATCGTTGCTATATATGATGGAATCTGAACCTTCTTGGACCTGGCAAATTTCTCATCTTCATATTCATTCTTGAAGACCAACTGAAACTGAGCAAGAACTCAGTTTCTCCCTGGTTACTCCCTTTGTTAACATGTCTGCAGGATTCTGGCTAGTGTGTATC
>ML803761.1:33885-50951 GCA_009831015.1 Picea engelmannii | reverse complement strand
TTCTCTCACAGTCTCCTCTCTCAGAATACAATATTCACCATCATCCATAGCTGCAATACATTTCCCTCATAAAAGAGGGTTGCCTTCTAGGGCAAAAAACCCTAACATAATCTCTACCGTTAGATCTGCGACCTTATAATGAATGGTACCCGCGTGGAAGAGTGTACATACTTTTGGGGTGTAAATACTTCATGGGGTATAAACACGGATGAAAGCAAGGACCTCTGAATCAGGAAGATAATCAGGCTCCACAACCAACATGCTGAGCTAGGACGGATGTGCCCCTTGTGGAGAAGTTCTTGGATCTGTCGCTTGATCTCCTCAATCTCTAATAGAGAGTGGTAATAGACTGGCCCATTGGGAAGCTGTACACCGTGGGTCAGATCGATGGGGTGCTTGACCTGGCAGTGCAGAGGTACCTCGGTAGGTGAGGAGAAGATATTTGAGTATTCTTTCATGACCTTATATACTTTCTTCTTCTGTGTGGAGAGGTCGGTCATAGAGACCCTAGATGTGGTTGTGATCTTTTGCTCATTCTGATATTGAATCAAAAAGAAGACAAACTTCCCCTTCTGAGAGATGACCTTCCTTCAGTTCTTAGCAGAGATCAACGAAATAACACTAGGTGGGACTCCCTCGAGTGTCCTGTACAATTTCATGTTCAAAGTAATAATAACACTACGAGGCCTAGACTCATATACAACATGTCGTTTCCATAAATAAGGTTGTCCCAAAAGAACATCACAAACTTCGAGAGGAGAAACATCACACAATACCTCGTCTTTGAAGGGCTTGATGTCGTATGACAGTCAACACTGTTGGCTGACGTGAAGATCACTTCCTTGGCAGTTCTATCCAATGGTGTAGGGTTGTGGGTGTGGCGTTGTCAGCAGGGCCATCCGCTTGATGACCTTTGCTGAGATAACGTTCTTCTAGCTACCGCTATAAACAATGAAGTGCAATGGGGTTACTTTTACCCACATCTGTGAATGGAAGAGGCACTCTCCTTCTTATGGACGCATCTGGTTCACCAGGCTGGAGCTTGGTGGTAGCAACCGTGGCACTGGGTTCCGCATCAATGATCCATCTTCCCTTTTCTAGTTCTGACTCAGAGTCAGAACCCACATCTGATTCAGAGGATTTCACTTCGGCCACCAGCAACTGCTTTGAGTGGCAGTCAATAGTGTTATGCCATGGGGTCTTATGGAAGTCGCACCACTTCCTGGTATCTTTCTTTGTCTTTTCGGTGTCCTTTTCTTGCGGCTTGGACTGGTTGTCCTGATATTGTCCATATTTTCTCTGTCCTTTTTTCTGTGGGTTGGGGCCTCCCTTTCCTGGATTTTGTTGTGAGGGGTTCCCAGGCCCAAATTGCCGCATCTTTTGTTTTAGCTTCTCCTCAATTTTGACGGCATATTGGTAGGCCGTTCACAAGGATGAGATGTCTAGAAATTCCATTTTGGTTTGGATGTATCTATGTAGAGCACCGCAATACTTGAGCACCATATTTCACTCTGAATATTTGATACCCATCTTGGTGCACAAGGTATGGAAGATATTTATGAAATCTGGCACTGCTTGGTCTCTTTCTTACCGCAGTGTGGTCCATTTGGTATATAAGTCATCATAACTTCTAATAGGGTAGTATTGTTCCTTAATAGCATCCTTGAAGGATTCCCAGGTGGTCTTGACTGTAAATAATGAGGGTTCCTCTGTTTCCTTTTGCTCACAGAAAGTTTCCCACCAATCTTTGACATGGGGAACAACTTTGAGGAGCGCAAAAGTAATATTTTCTCTATTCTAAAAGTTATGGACAGAAAAATACCCTTCTAGTATATTCAACCACTTGTCTACAACATCTACGTCTACCTGACCTTCAAATATAGGAATATCGAAGTTTATTTGTACCTTGAAGGGGGTGGTGCCTCCGCTCGAAGAAGGTGCGTTGCCTGTTGGTAGCTGTAGAAGGATTTGCATGAAACTATCCATCATCTCGTTCCTCTATTGCATGAGGGATTCCTCAATCAACAATTTGAAAGGATATTCTATCCCATCATATTTCTTTCCTCTTGCCATGAGAGGTCGTTTGGGTGTGCGAGAGATTTTTTTCTCAAGAGAAACAAGCTTGAGACCCAACTCTTTGTACTCTGACCTCATTGGTGACATGCATTAAGACGATAAGGAGCAGACCGCTCTGATACCACTGATCTGGATTTTATGAGCAGAACAAAATGGCTACAGATTATTAATAGATGCTTAACACAAAATAACAAAGATACAGTAAAATTGGTTTTCTATTCAATAAGGAAATAAGATGAAACTGTAAAATGCAGTGGAAAACAAGCTTGTTGGAATGGTGGCGGCTTATCTCTGAGAAGAGATGTGATGGTTGCGCTCATTCGCAAGAAGAAGATTACCATGAGCTTCTGAAGGAATTTTTACAATAAAAAGTAATGTCAAAATCCCTAGACATCCGAAAACCTAATCCTAGGAGATGAAGCGTCGAAAGTCATGTGGGCCCCGTTTGGGTAAGTTAGTACAACAACTTCTTGGGGTCGTAACTTTTTCATACGATCTTCGTTTGACGCGCTCAATACCTCATTAGAAATATCTATCCGAGGAATACAAATTTTGTGTGAGAAACATTGAAGGAACTTCTATGTTTCTCCCCGTTTTCCCAAAAAAACGTTGTTTAGGGCCTCAAAACGGCTCTGGAAGTTTTAGGACCAAAAAAACTGCTAAAAATAGTAAATTACCAAAATTGCCAGAAAATTGTTTTGAGCCAGTTGGAAAAGATGGGTGGCCACTGATATCCACCTAGATCACTTTAGCCTCATGGGAGTACCCAATAGACTTTCTTTTCATCCACTCAAAGGATCCTACCAAAGGTCATCCCGTTATTTTGGGAAGACCTTGGTTAGCCACAACCAATGCATTTATTGGCTATAGAGAGGGAGAAATGACCATCTCAAATGGACTGTCTATCCAGAAGCTCACCATATATCCACCAACACAACCTATCATGGAGAATCTATGGTGGATTGAATGTCCATATGAGAATGAGGATTGGGAAGAACCCGTGTTGCCAAGTGATCATTCCTGGGCACTTCAGGAGCACACAACGAAAAATGTGCTAATGCAGTTCATTTCTTCTATCACGTGTGCTGATTTTCCACAATATTTTCTCCAATTTGAGTACATGTTTGGGGAATAATTACAAGAACAATTGGACCAATGGATTTTATCTGCGACATATTTCATCTTCGAGATAGACGAGTCTGTCACATCTTATACCATGCCCTACGAGATTAGTCTAGGGAAATTTCTACATATAAACTCTAGACCAGATGCAGACCAATAAAAGTAGTTAGTAAGTATCCTTAAAGAACAATCAGGGGCATTCACCTGGGAATACATTGACATGAAGGGTATACACCCTGACACATGTATTCATCACATATATACCTAGGGGGAAGTAACACCTGTTAGGAAACCCCAGAGAAGGATGAACCCAACACTCAAGGATATAGTAAAAGAGGAGATCCAAAAGTTATTAAATGTCAGATTTATTTATCCCATCTCCGACAGTAAATGGGTATCCCCGCTTGTAGTGGTTCCAAAGAAAGTGACCGGGAAATGGAGAATTTGTGTTGATTTCTGGGAGCTTAACAAGGCCATTCTGAAGGATTATTTTCCTCTTCCTTTCATTGACGAAGTCTTGGATACCATGTCTGGAAATAAATATTTATCCTTTTTAGATGGATATAACGGGTACAATCGATTTCTCATAGCACTCGAGGATCATGAAAATACTACCTTTACTTGTCCTTCGGGCACCTATGCCTATAGGGTCTTACCATTTAGATTGTGTAATGCTCCTGCCACATTTCAATGAGCAGTACTAGGGATATATGTTGATCTTATTCATGATTGTGTGGAGGTATATATGGATGACTTCATAGTATATGGAAATAATTACCAGGAAGCCTTAGATAATTTAGAAAAATTCCTTATCAGATGCCAAGAAATGAACCTTTCTTTACTTATAAAAAATGTAAAATTTTGTTGACTGAAGGATTAGTTCTAGGAAATCATGTTTCATCTGAAGGGATTAAAGTCGATCCTACTAATATTGAGGTCATTGTTATACTTCCAACCCCCAATACTAAGAAAGATGTGAGAATATTTCTTGGACATGCCGGATACTACCGAAGGTTTATTGAACATTTCACAAATATTGTTGCACCCATGTTTGGATTATTAATAAAGGATGTTGATTTTCTTTGGACTGAGTAGTGTCAAACTGCCTTTGAAACTATGAAAGCTAAGTTGTCTATGGCACAAGTTATTAGAGGGCCCAATTAGTCTCTCCCATTTCATATATCCACTGATGCCCAATTGGGCTCTCCCAAGGGCTCATACATTCCCACATGTGCACAAACTTATGATAGTTTCAAAGTTTTAGAGAAAATAACCTAGAAAAGTTTAAAGGATTTGTAGGGGCACATCCATTCCCACACATATACAATCTAGGGATAGCTTCAAATATTTATTATATTAGATAGCATTATAGGGAGATTAAAATCTCAAGAGTAAGGAACCACATGTCCACCATTCTAGTTACCTAGGGATTTTTCAATTTTTGCAAGGATTATTTGTGAAATTTAGTAAGTTAGATATAAAAAACATTTGTAAAGGACCAATCGATATCCACATGTTAAAATTTGGATCACTAACTTATTGAAAATCATTACACACTTTAACTTCTTGTAGAAAACATCACCACCCACTCGAAATGTTTTTATTGGATACTTGAAACCATAGTATGCTCTTCTTCCCACACCCATAAGTAATCTGGGAGGATCGTAAGGGTTTCATTTGTTTAATATAAGTATTTTTATCACACAATTCTTAATCATCGAAGTTGTCCCATGAACCCAACTTCACATCCCACTTTCACTCTCTAAAATCAACCACTAAAAAACACATCTTTAACCTCCACAAGAGGAACACAAAAATAAGATTGTAGTATAAATTACGATTGTGGGGATAGGAATCCTACTCACCATTGAGGAGGAAATTATCTTATAAACTCACAACTACCAATATGCCTCTTGAACCTTCCCCAAACACAACAGAGTCCCCCCAATTTCCAGTAGGATAAACTTTGAAAATACCCCATCCTAACAACGAATGCACTACTCGGATTCCTCATGCACCCCTACGCAAGAATGTGCATAACCCTCATGAAAGGGCCACACATAAATACATACCTATCAATTATTTGGCTTAGTCATGAGCTTGCATGTCAGTATTATAGGTTCTCCAGACATGCACTTCCCAAATAAATTCCTTTCTTTCACAATTGGGGAAAGTTGACGCACACCTTCCTTCGCTATATTCTTTCCAAATCCACATCAAAGTTAGAAATATCAGAGTCCATATATGCATCATCAATGAAGGAGCATCCATCTGCATCATGTCCAAGCATGTGTGGAAACAACTTAGATCACCCGAGCTAGTTCCCTCGACCATTACTCTCAGATTCTATGATGGTCGACCATCCTAACCAGAAGACCTATACCAAAATATTTGTGTGGAACTTGGAGGAAAAACAATCGTCATTGACACCCAATTACATTACAATATCATGTTTGGATGAAGCTACATGTACGCCATGCAAGTTGTATCTTATTCCAGCTTTTAGACCATGCGCTTCCCCCATAATGGGAAAATCATCACTATCGACCAATTGACCCACTATCATCCCAATCATTCGAGATACATAGATATATATGTACTCCCACTCATACGTGCCAGTTCTGAACTTTCACCAGTGTTGGAATTCAGAATTGGTATATTTCACGTTCCATCATTGACGGGTTCATACCAAGAGAATTCCCCTTCCCCCCATACCATAAGCATAGAAAAAGTTTGTGTCAAACCACTCGAGGAAGAATCCATAAAAACCTTCACACATACCTTTATCGCATATGTTCCCTTTGAGGAACATCGTTTACCCCCCTCTCAAGAAGAAATACCTATTCCCTAGTACCTGCCAATGATAGGCCAAATCCCTGTTTGGAAAACGGTCCCATAGAACATTACACAAATAACTTTATTTTACCTCCCACCTAGAGTAACCGCCTACCAGGTAGCGACCACCCTCACCTTACCCAATATGGTGATATCCATCCCTCTATGGTATTTAGAACCACCCTCTATGGTTCCTGGCTTATCCTTCCCACCACAACTCCAAGTTTTTCCTATGCAATCAATGGCCTGAATGCTGACTCCTCCAACCAGTCACATATTTGGGGACATTAGTACCAACAAAGGTGTTAGGTGTTTTATATGTACTAAAAAAGACACTAAACTACCCTCAATTAAATTGTCAACCCGGGGTAAGTAAACTTAGAGTTGTAGCAAAATATATGCCAAAGGTAGAAGGTTGGTAGGAGTGTAGACTAACTAAGGAAAGTAGTTATCTAAGGATAATATACTCAAGCAAACCTATCTAATGAACAAACCTTACTAAGCAAATTGAAAACTAGGTAATCTAAGTACTTTTGGGCCAAGAACTGATGGATAGTTCCTAAGAAAGAAAGTAAAAACCCTATTCAAAGCAAACTAGTTCATGAAAGTAAGCAAAGGTAAACTACTAAGCATACTAAGCAAATCACAAAAGCAAACTTCTTTAACTTGCGAACCTATATCCAATGAGAAACTACCCTATGAAAGCAAATACATAAGAAAGCAAGAAAAAACACTTATCTAACATATTACAACAAATAGACAAGCAAGAGAAAACACCTAACTACCCTACTAAAGAAAATAGACAAGCAAGCAACAACGCCTAACTAACCTATTAAAGAAAACAGACAAGCAAGCAAAAGCATAAAGCAAAAGACAAGTAAGAAAAGACTACGCATTGAACAACTACCTAGCCTAAGAGGCAAGTGGACTAAATGCCTAATGAAAAACTATTTCTAATGCATGAAAGGAAATCTAAATTCTCAATGCAATGCATGAAAGGAAATCTATTCTGTTGAAAGCAAGGAGAACTAACAACTAAATGCTTTACCTTAATCTACGAAAACAAGAAACTGTCTCTTCTAATCTACAAAAGCAAGAAACTAGCTTTAATCTTATGACACTCAAATATAATGTTGGTGGTTGTGTGAATGCCTTCAGTGGTGACGGATGATATCTCAATGACATTTGACAACAAAGGACAATTCCAATGGTATAAACTCAACACTAATCTCAATGGAAAAATGAAAGGTATGTATCAAACAATCCAACAAGAATTTAGCCATGACAAGAACAATGTTTAAATACCCTGCATCATATATAAACCATCAACAACATAATGAGATCATCATTCTATATCTATACTATGTAAGAAAAACTAGGTTCAACCATTAACTAAGAAATGTAATTGCATTTTAATTCTAGGAAAGGAAATTGGGTGAAATAAAACTACACTATGTCTATTCTAGCCATTCAAACTAACATAAAGAAATAATTAAAAACATAAATTTAGAGCATGATATTAAAAAGTAAATTGACAATCTAATTTAACCAACAAATAGTTAAATGAAATTTATATAAACTGAAGTAAGCAAGCTATGACTAGAAACTAGAACTAATTCTATCTATCCATCAAAGATCCCTGTCAAATGAAACCCAAATAGAACTCTGTTTTATTCTAAAACAACTCTGTTTTAAAGTTGACTGTAAGACAATAAATAAAAGTGTAATATGATATCTAGATGCATATGGAGTTATTGTAGAGACTTGCAAGTCTATTCCTAGCCTACATAACTAATTCATGCTAACATAATCCATCATACTAACCTGCAAAAGAACAATAAAACAATTAAATCATAGCTAGCTAATTAAAGCATAAAATATGCATGTACAGGAAATAAAAGACAATTTAAATTATGAAATGTATAAACAACACACTAAACATCACCAAATTGCTAGTGCCCCCCCCAGCAAGTCGTGGCTACCCTCTACAAGCACACCACAAACTTCAGCAGGTCAAATTCACCATGAAAGTCAAAAACGCAGTTATGGCACTATTCTGGCAATGTGAAAAATGAAAAACAGAGTATAAGGAGTTTATCTCCAATCTGATGGATATTCTACTTGCCTAACCATTTGATGATCATCCTGGTAGTATTTATAAGCTTACAACCTAGGTGGTCGACCATAGGAGGGTCGAACCACCTCTAAATTTGGCAAATTACATTAAATGCCTCCATAACTAACAAAACAGAGGAACCCAATGAGCACCCTCTTTGGACAACTGAAATCGAGTTGTCTTAAGATTAGTAGCTGGAGGGGGCGATGAAAAACAAAACCCATGTGATCGATTTGTCCACCACTGGCCGCCAATACCATAACTGCCAACTTACCTTGAGTTTTTGTGCAATACTGGGTGTCGAAACGAGTGTCGGATCAAGTACCCGAATGAGTGCTGGATCAAGTACTAGAACGAGTGCCAGACCAAGAAACATGGTGCGTTTTTTCCTTTAATAGAAAAATAACATGAATTAACTCTTGGAAACCATAAAATATGATAAATTAAACTTTATTGAATCACAAAACACGAATTGTATGTACCTCATGCTGATTGTATCATTTTACCATAAAATTCTTAAAAAAGATCCTTTGAAAGATAAAAAAATGCATATATACATATGGCAAAAAGTGTATAATAACGTCATGAAGATTATCATATCTCAGGCTCAACATACCCCCACACCGACGATCTTGCAGGTCCCACTGCAAACAAAAAGAAGTCATCCCTCGGAACTAGGCTTGCTGAGGAGGGTCGGCTTTAGAAGCATCTCCTTCTTGCCGTGTAGGCTTAGCCTTTTTCCTCTTATGTTGCTTTAATTGTGCTCTTAAGCTATGGTTAGATTGGGTCATCCCATCGACCAACTGCTGAAGGGAGTTAACTTTTTCCTGAAGGACTACATTTTCATGATGAAGGTGTGCATCTATTGTCTTCCTCTCTTCTAATTGTTGGAGAAGCTGATGGTTTTCCTTTTGTAGCTCCTCTATAGTTGGGGCAGAATCAATGATCTCTGAGGAAGGCTTAGGTCCTTTGAGAGATGTGGTAAATTTATCAAATTTAGGATCAAGAGTGGGCATGGGTGAAGTAGGTGTGATGGGAGATCGGAAAGGTGAGGTAGGTTTTGATTTTTTTTTCCTTAGTGGCTCTAATCCATCAATAGAGACTTCTCTAGGTTGCTTATGAGGGCTCTCAAGGTCAGAGGATACTTGGATAGGATCCGAGGTAGGTGGAGGCTTGGCATAAGGCTTGATTCTTATGTTCCGGGTACTCTTCCGAAAAGGTCCCTTACCAAATTGGCTGGCTCCTCTCTTGTTTGTGGGAATGATGGGAAAGTCTTGTTGCATTACTTCTTGGGGATTCTTAGGTGTAGGATCAAGAGAAAATGAAGGCATTGGGGGGTCAACAATAGGATTCTTTTGGTCTTTGTTCTTGGTCTTCTTCCCTGATGAAGAAGTAGGAATATCAAAAAGCTTTTGGTATTGTTCTGGCAAAGAGGGAGTTTGTGCAAGGGAGTTTCGAGTTTTTGGAGAGTGAGGCTTAGATGGAGAGATAGTTTTTAGGCTAAGTGGATTCTTTCTAGTATCAACTGTCAAGTGAGGATTTGCAAATTGGTAGATAAAGGCATCCCAACTTTGCCCCTGCTTCTCTAGTTCGGTAAGAACGAGGAGTTTGATCAAACCATGGTGGAAGAGACTATTGTGGGGGTTGGTCACATTTTTCCTCACTTGAGAGGACATTTTCTCCAAGATTTTGAGAAAATAAAAAGGGAAGTTTAAAGGTTTATTGAACAAAAAATGAGCCAACAATCTAAAGTGACAAGCTTTGAAGGTGGAGTATCTACCTTCACATGTAATTAACCGTGTGATGACGATAAGGGGATTGACCAACTCTGGCTTTATCCACTCCTTATCATACCCTTTTTCTCCTAAAATGCTCTCAAATTAGGGCTTAAACACCCTGTTGCAACTTGAGCATGGCAATTGATGATTCTTGAACCACCTATCTCCCATTCTTGGAAGTTTTGTTGCAACAACAATTGACTCTTCCGTGACTGCAAAATTGAGAGACCCTACATGTGCTATCCTGCCATCACAACCAACTGCAAATTGCATAGAAAGACCATCATCATGGCCTTGCAAACTCGACAGAAATGGACCCCAGCCAACATGCAAGAACACTTCCCTACATTGTGTGACTTCTGGAATGGAAAACAAGTCTGCATAGGAGGAGTGTTTGTATCTCTTGGGCATTGTGACAGGGTTTGAATTCACCAAGCAAGGGAGAAATCAAGCCACACAGAGACACAAATTGGGCATGGTCTAAGTGCAATTGGAACATAGGATGAATTTCACCCAGCAAGGGTGCAAACAAGCCAAGAAATGGCATGAGTTTAACACAGTCTGAGTGTGATTAGAACAGAGGGAGAATTTGACAGAGGTTGGGCGCGATTCCTTTACGCCGGCAGAGAAAATGGCAAGGGAAAATAAAACAATAGAGTGCCCAGCCCGATTTTGGATGCTCTTATGGTGGAGGACGTTGCCCACATGTGCGCGTGAGCTGCCATGTGTGGGAGATTCGAATTTGGTGGAAAGCTTGGGAGCAATGGAGTGGTGCGTACATAGATTAATGTCCAAGTATTTTGACTTGGACATTTGATCATAACCATATGGGGCATCTTTTAATCAATGCTTGTAACAAATTTAATTAAATGTAATTGAATTCTAGTTCCCTGGAATCTAGGACAGTTACTGGTATGCAATGAAATGGCACTTCAAATGACACTTTAAACAACATTGCATCCGGCACCTCATCCGGTACTTCATCCGATACCCCTGTGTTAAGTGCATTTTCACCTCTTTTAATGGACAACCTGCAATTTTGAAGTGTTTTCTACGGCCATAGTGGTTAATTAGCAGAGGAAGAGTGCTCCATGCTCATTCATTCTTCTTCCATACGACATATAATGTCAAAACCCATAATGAACGGGTTATATAAAATGTCAAAACATATAATGAACGGGTTGTAATGAACGATAAACCGATAAAGAGTGGTTTGTTAAGCATGAGTTTAGTAATGTATAACACACATGAGTGAAGCATTTTAAAAATAACATTACTATCAATGTAATAACCTGTATCATGGTAATAATACAAACAAATTCTTGCAAAGACTTTGTTCTCTAGGCAATGATCATTTGTCATCTCATGAAACCCTCCCCCACACCTAAGTATTGTGACACCTCACAATCAAAAGTATAGGAAACTAGTCAGTATCCCCCAATAGCTGAAGATTTACAGTATGTCAAGTGTAAAGATGAAATTTCACAGATTGGTCTGAAGAGACAGTTAGGAGATAGCCCCACCTATAGGATAAGAGATCCTATATATATATATATATATATATAAGAAGAGGTAGGCAAGAGAGTTTCAAGATAGTCTTAGAGTCATTTCCCTATGGAAAATTGATGAGATTCATTAACCTTAGCTTAACCACACATACTCCATGTCAGCTTTGTCTGCAAGTAATGTCGTACATCAGGACAAGTTTAGATTTAGTATTTATTTTTGTCAGATCATCATCCTCGCTAGGTAGAATGCCCCGCTGCTAGAAATCTTGTTCAGTACCTCGGTGGGTTGACCTAGTCATACCACAGGCCGGTACCCGCTTCTAGTAGACCTGTTCAGTATCCCGGCAGGTTAGCCTCTTAAACCCTCAGAGACTGGACCTCCATCCTTTAATATTTTAGTATAAGATTGCTTATGCAAGAAGATGGGGGAACAACTCTGAAATGAATTTTTCTTTCTTTTCTTTTTAATTGGGATGGTATTTATGTTAGAGGATGACTTTCCATTATATTTTTTAGTGGTTGTCCTGATGTAAGGGGTACTTAAGAGGACATGGCCTATCTAAATATATGATATAATCAAGCTATTTAGTGTGTAGTGGATGGTACCATGGAGAAAGAACAAAAAGGTATCTCTAGGCTCAACTCATTGTCTTCTTTTGTAATTATGATGATGTTTCCATGACTAACTACTAATGAGACCTCCCTGTTACTCTTTGATAAATACACTTGACTTACTTACTCAGGCTTCTTGGAAAAACTGTACAAGAGACCTCTAGGCTTGATAGTTATGGTATCACTTCCTTATACAGTGGTGAAGAGTTTCAAGAGCAATTGCTTTAGAATGCCTTAAAAATGATAATTTTTCAAAAACATGGCTAATGACAGTAAGTCATTATTCATTTGATGCTTTAGCAGACACAAAATTCAAGTATAACAATCTTTTGATGAAAGAACCTTGAAACAATGTACTCCCAGTGAAATAATTACTTATAGAATTATCTAGAATTTCCTTATTAACAAAATAAAAAAAAACTATTTACATATATACAGTGGGAAACCCAGAAAAATTTTCAAGAACAAGGGGGGACTTCCCCATCTACTAAGGCCAATGCCTTGTTAGCTGACATGACCTGTAGAAAATCTTCTTTGGAAATGGGCTTATGATAAAACCTAAGTCGGTTTCCATTTACCACAAAGGAGACTTGTCCATTGTCAATTGTTTTAATTTTTACAGCTCCATTGTCATATACAGTGTCTACCTCGTAAGGGCCCAACCAATGGGTGGTAATTTTGCCTTTGAATTTTTTGAATCGGGAATCAAACAATAGGGCCCAATCACTAGGCTAGAAGTGTTTCTTTTTAATAAACTTGTCATGCCACTTGATCCTCTGGTTTTGGACCAATATTGTCCGTTGGATGGCATCTTGCCTGATTTCATCCAATTCGTTCAATTGTAGGGCTCGTTGCTTATGAGCCTCATCCAGGATCAATCCTAATTCTGTGGCAATACGGAAGGTCCTTACTTGGAATTATATTGGTAAAAGTACTTGTTTCCTATACATTAGCTCATAAGGGGTATGCCCAGTGGTATTTCTCTAGGTAGTTCGGTATGCCCACAAAGCCTCTAGGAGCCTATCAGCCCAATCTCGATTATGTAACTGAACATTCTTGGTCAAGATGGCTTCCAGAACTTTGTTTCTGGATTCTACCTAACCATTGGCTTGCGGGTGGTATGGAGAAGATTTACAATGTTTAATCCCATATTTCTCTGTTAGCTCTTTCATCATCTTGGAAGGGAATTGAGTTCCTTGGTCAGTAACAATTTCAAGAGGGACACCGAAGTGGGTAAAGATGTCTTCATAGATAAATTCCACAACAGAATTTTCTATGGCCCTGAATAGGGATTTTTCCTCTACCCATTTGGTGACATAGTCCGTACAAACCAATATATAATTCTTCCTATGGGACATGGGTGAAATTGGTCCTACAAAGTTGAGGGCCCATTTTTCGAAGGGTTCTATCATAACTTGGGCCTGCAAAGGCATTTCATCAGTTGATGTAGGTCTACCTATCCTTTGGAAACTATCACAACTTCTCACATACTTGGCAACATTTTTGAAAATGCTAGGCCAATAGTAACCTGAATGTAATACCTTATGTGTTGTGCGTTTGTCATAGAAATGGCCACCACATGGTCCATCATGAAAACTTCGTAGTATTTCAGGGACCTCGTCCTCTCGGACACATCTACAAATAATCAAATCAGGACCTGTGCGAAAAAGATCATGACCAACCCAAGAGTAATTAGCACTTTGTGTAATAATTTTCCGCTTTTCATGAGGTGACAAATGAGGCGGTAACTTCCTAGTAGCCAGATAGTTTGCCATATCTACAAACCATGGGGTATTGACAGAAAGGGAAAAGAGATGCTCATCTGGGAAACTATCATCTATAGGGATTTCATCATCCTCATTCTTTATGCGGGAAAGAAAGTTAGCTACTACATTATCGTTTCCAGGTCGTTCAAGCACAGTGATATTAAATTCTTGCAATAAAAAGAGCCACCTAGTCACTCTACCATTAGTTATAGGTTTGTTCATGAGAAACCTAATGGCGGAATGATCGGTGTGTACAAATACTTCATAACATGTAATGTAATGACGAAACTTGTTAATAGCATGAACAACTGCCAACAACTCTTTCTCCGTGACTGTGTAGTTCAAATCAACAGGGGACAAGTTCTTTCTTATAAAGTAAATGTCATAGGACTGTTGGTATTCTTTCTTCCCTGATACCCCTTCGATTGCAGTGTCGGAGGCATCAGTGGATATATGAAATGGGAAAGTCCAATTGGGACCTCTAAGAATTGGTGCCATAGACAACTTAGCTTTCAGGGTTTCAAAGGTAGTTTGAAAATGCTTAGTCCAAACAAAATCAACATCTTTTATCAATAATCCAGACATAGGTGAAACAATCTTTGTAAAATTTTCTATAAACCACCGGTAATATCCGACATGTCAAAGAAAGATTCTCACCTCTTTCTAAGTCTTGGGGGGTGGGAGTCTAACAATGACCTCAATCTTTGCAGGATTGACTTTTATTCCTTCAGATGAAACATGATGTCCTAGAACCACTCCTTCAGTTAGCAACATTTTGCATTTATCATGACTTAGGGATAGGTTCATTTCCTGGCACTTGATGAGGACTTTTTCTAAGTTGTCAAAGGCTTCCTGGTAAGTGTTGCCATAAACTGTGAAGTCATCCATGTAGACCTCCACACAATCATGAATAATATTGGCAAATATCCCTAAGACTGCTCATTAAAATGTGGCAGGAGTGTTACACAATCTAAATGGTAAGACCCTATAGGCATAGGTGCCCCAAGGAAAAGTAAAGGTATTCTTGTCCTAGTCCTTGAGTTCTATAAGAATCTGGTTGTACCCGTTGTACCCATCTAGAAATGAGAAATACTTCTTTCTGGACTAGGTATCTAGAACTTGGTCAATGAAAGGAAGAGGAAAGTAGTCTTTCAGAGTGGCTTTATTGAGTTCCTGAAAATCAACACAAATTCTCCATTTCCCGGTCACTTTCTTTGGAACCACTACTAGCGGGGATACCCACTTACTATCGGAGATGGGATAGATAAATCCGACATTTAACAACCTTTGGATTTCCTCCTTGACTATGTCTTTGAGTGTTGGGTTCATCCTTCTCTGGGGTTGTCTAACAGGTGTTACTCCCCCCTGGGTGTATATATGATGGATGCATGTGTCAGGATGTACACCCTTCATGTCAGCGTATTCCCAGGAAAATGATCCTGAATGTTCTTTAAGGATATCTACTAACCGTTTATGTTGGTCCGTATCTAGCCCGGAGTTTATATGTAAAAATTTCCCTGGACTAATCACATAGGGCATAGTATAAGACATGGTAGACTCATCTATTTTGAAAATAAAAGATGTCGAATAAAAAATGGATGGATCTACGTGTTCTTGAAATTATTTGATCTAAAATTGAAGAAGACTTGAAAAACTTGAATAATTATTGCAAGTGAAATGTCATGTGTTTAAAGCAAGTGGATCAGTTTGCAACACACAAATTAAAGGATTACTTATGAAAATTACACATAGACAACAGCATAAACATTGAACATAAACACATATGCACAACAATTGATAAAGGAGTTCACCCCTCTTATGGGCTACATCTCCTGGTCCAGCTTCCAATGGATCATTATTATTAATTGCTCAAAAAGTGCTCAAAAACATGTCTTACAATGCTCAAACTGACAAACCGACTGCACCAATGGCTTCCCAACGTCCCAAAACCCCTGTCTGGGCTCTTTCGGCACCTCAATCGGTCGAAAAATGAGAAAGATAGGCCTCCTGGAAGTCCCTCCTTCAAGCTTGCTGTCTCTGGTTCTACAATTCGCACCCCTCCTTCATGAACCTGGCTCACACGCTCTTTTAAGCGAAAAAACCCAGCACCGGGCTGAACCGCGCCAACGGTGCAAACCATAGGATGGTTAAGGGTGCGCCAGCCCCTAACCGCCTCGGCACCTGGGCGTATGGCCATGTGACCTCGCGCGTTGATAAAAGGTGGTTAACCGGTCATAACCGTGCAACTTCTTTCCCGCGCTCCGGTTCTATGGAAAACCACGGGCTATATAAAATAACCCCACCCGCGCTCTATACAATGGTATATATGTTATATATATGGTATACAATTCACGCGTGGTCATTACAATGATAATACACAGTTATATGTGTTGTTCAATGGAACCATGGGTCGGGGCTAAGCTCCGGCCCGCCCCCTTTCCATTTAATACTATGACCAAACTCAAATATAAATGTTTTGACATATAAAACAAGAAACAATGGTCGGAATGTTGGTTAGCGGAGGTTCGTTGGAACGTTGTACTGTGGGGGAGGTCCGGGGGTCGAACCCCACGGACTCCCCATACCATTTTACATATAACCATATAAACCAGTCTTCGAGTGACACGTGGCACCAATGGATTGGGCCACGTGTCCACACATTATTGGCCACCAATGACACGTGTCATCTCCCGATTCGACAACCATCAACCAATGAATGTGTGCCACATCATCCACCTGACATGTCATCGTACGAATGGTATGGCCCTGCCACGTCACCGTACGGACTGTACGGACAGGTACAGTCAGCATCTAAAATTTTTGCCTGTTTGCCTTGGCGAAAAGATCACGATATCTTCTTCATACAACATCCATTTGAAAAAGTAAATATACCGCCGGAATCAGGAAGACGAGACAGACGCAATGGTATTGTTTTCGTCGCATTCCGAGCACTTTGAAAATTGAGCAAAATTTGATCCCCTGATCACACCTCCCCATTGGGAAGCTTTTGGACATCCAAAATACTATCTCAGTCTATGTGAAGATGAGGGTATAGTTCCCTCACCCTTCCAACCTCAATCCACTTGGCCTTGCTTGGATTTGTCCTTTTGAGACCAACTCGCAAATACTCCACATTTCCTCGCTTCAAAGTTTGCATTCTCCTGTCAAGGATGGTGTCTTCCTGCAGTTCTGTTAGATACTCTGGAGAAAAATCATCTATGGAAGGAATCTGAACATGCTCTCCTTGATCATC
>ML803761.1:6686-30319 GCA_009831015.1 Picea engelmannii | reverse complement strand
GCCAATGGATAAAATTGTTTTTTAATTGCTATAATGAAATCATTCCAAGAAAGCAAAATTTTTCCATTCTTTTTCATTTCTTCCTATGTCTTAGATTCCCACCAAATAAGTGTTGAACCATCTAATCTTAATGAAGCTAACTGGATTTTGGTTTCATCATCTTGAATATTTTGTATTCTAGAATAGACTTCAATTTGACGTATCCAGTTATCTAACTTTTCAGCGTTAACTTCTCCATTATAAATTGGCAGCTCAAATTTTATATCTAGATTTAATGAAGGAATTTGCGAAGGAGTTTTACCATGCCCATTCAGAAGATGTTTCGAACTGGTAGAAGAAGAAGAAGAAGAAGAAGATGATGGAGGAGGAGAGGGTGGTGGAGAAGCACCATTCACTCCATTTCCGCCTGGAGTCTTGTCACCACCGCCTCCCTTATGCATTGAAGGGTTGGAGCCTTCACCCTGTGACATTATGTTCTGTTCCATCATGACCTTCATCATATCTCTCAATTGCATGATAGTCTGTCTGAAATCTTCATCTTCATTCGGAACACGTTTATGACTTTCTGCACGAGCCATGCTTGGTGAATGTCTCTCTGCAACTTGCGGTGAATGAAATTGCTTCCTCCTTGTCAGATAAGAACTTGGCTCCACAAGTTGATCTTCTCCTCTTGTGAGTTTCAACCTTGTGAGCATCAGAAAGAAAACTTGCAAACAATCAAGTCTTCAAAACCAGTGCTCTGATACCAACTTGATCTAAAATTGAAGAAGACTTGAAAAACTTGAATAATTATTGCAAGTGAAATGTCATGTGTTTAAAGCAAGTGGATCAGTTTGCAACACATAAATTAAAGGATTACTTATGCAAATTACACATAGACAACAGCATAAACATTGAACATAAACACATATGCACAACAATTGATAAAGGAGTTCACCCCTCTTATGGGCTACATCTCCTGGTCTAGCTTCCAATGGATCATTATTATTAATTGCTCAAAAAGTGCTCAAAAGCATGTCTTACAATGCTCAAACTGACAAACTGACTGCACCAATGGCTTCCCAGTGTCCCAAAACCCCTGTCTGGGCTCTTTCGGCACCTCAATCGATCGAAAAATGAGAAAGATAGGCCTCCTGGAAGTCCCTCCTTCAAGCTTGCTGTCTCTGGTTCTACAATTCGCACCCCTCCTTCATGAACCTAGCTCACACACTCTTTTAAGTGCAAAAACCCAGCACCGGGTGCAACCGCGCCAACGGTTCAAACCGTAGGACGGTTAAGGGTGCGCCAGCCCCTAACCGCCTCGGCACCTGGGCGTATGGCCATGTGACCTCGCGCGTTGATAAAAGGTGGTTAACCGGTCATAACCGTGCAACTTCTTTCCCGCACTCCGGTTCTATGGAAAACCACGGGCTATATAAAATAACCCCACCCGCGCTCTATACAATGGTATATATGTTATATATATGGTATACAATTCACGCGCGGTCATTACAAAGATAATACACGGTTATATGTGTTGTTCAATGGAACCATGGGTCGGGGCTAAGCCCCGGCCCGCCCCCTTTCCATTTAATACTATGACCAAACTCAAATATAAATGTTTTGACATATAAAACAAGAAACAATGGTCGGAATGTTGGTTAGCGGACTCCCCATATCATTTTACATATAACCATATAAACCAGTCTTCGAGTGACACGTGGCGCCAATGGATTGGGCCACGTGTTCACACATTATTGGCCACCAATGACACGTGTCATCTCCCGATTCGACAACCATCAACCAATGAATGCGTGCCATGTCATCCACCTGACATGTCATCATATGGATGGTACAGCCCTGCCACATCACCGTACGGACTGTACGGACTGTACGGACAGGTACAGTCAACATCTAAAATTTTTGCCTGTTTGCCTTGGCGAACAGATCGCGATATCTTCTTCATACGACGTCCATTTGACAAAGTAAATATACCGTCGGAATCAGGAAGACGAGACAGACGCAATGGTACTATTTTCGTCGCATTCTGAGCACTTTCAAAATTGAGCAAAATTTGATGCCCTGATCATTATTCCCCAAACATGTACTCAAATTAGGGAAAAGACTGTGGAAAATCCACACATGTAATAACAGAAATGAATTGGTTTAGCACATTTTCTGATGTATGCTCCTGAAGTGCCCTTGCATGGTCACTAGGAAATACGGGTTCTTCCCAGTCTTCATTCTCATATGGACATTCAAGCCACCATATATTCTCCATAATAGGTTGAGGTGGAGGGTATATGGTGAGCTTCTGGATAGAGAGACCATTTGATATGGTCATTTCTCCTTCTCTACAACCAATAAATGCATTGGTTGTGGCTAGCCAAGGTCTTCCCAAAATAACAGGATGGCCTCAGGCAGGATCTTTTGAATGAATAAAAAGAAAATCTATGGGGTACTCCCATGAGGCTAAAGTAACCATAACATCATCTAAAATCCCTCCAGGTGTAACCCTAGTCTTATATTCTAATTCCAAAATGGTTGGGGTAGGCCAAGGAAGAGGTTGTAACTATAATTGTTCCAAGGTAGTGGCGGTCATAACATTGATAGCTTCCCCTAGGTCTATGAGAGTGTTTCCGATGGAGACCTCCTTAATGGTTATAGTTACTATGGGGTTTTCTGGATTCCCATACTTTTCTATCTTTGGTTGCTCTGATGTGTACTCAATGAGTCCTCCTACCAAATTTACTGTAGGAGGGTCCTTTTGCTTCCTACCTGGCTTCTTGATACACAATTATTTGACTACCTTACTATAGATTGGAATGTCTTTAATGGCTTGAAGAAGAGGAATCTTGACACAAATATTTTTCAATTCATTCAAAATGTCAAATTCTGGTTGGGTGGTAGGTTTATTGATTACCAGTCGGTCTGGATAAGGAGGGACCTTCATAATTTTTGAAGGTTCCTTTTGGGGAAGCTTGGGTTCTTGATTCTTCGGGATAATAACATCTTCCCACCTAGTGTCATCTGTGGGTTGTTGGGTGGTTTCTTCTTCTTCTTCTTCCTGAATGACTACTGAAGGTCTCTGCCTATCTAGAACTTTTCCCGATCTTAGTTGCATTTCCTGTAATGGAACAGGAGTAATGACATATTTCGGGAAGGCATGCATCTCAACATTGTTAAGAGGTTGAGGGGGCTTATTATTGGGATTCGACACTGGATGTGTCGATAATAGTGTTGGTATTGGGGAGCTTGGATTTTGAAATTGGAGCAATTGTTTTTGTGGGATAGGAGGTAAAGGTGGTGGAACAAAACCTAGCAAAGGCTGCAGAGTGTTTGATGAGAACTGAGAATAAGGATGGTTGTACATAGTAATAGGTGGAGCTTGAGGGTTTCCTTGGTTGTGTCCTCCCCTCCATCCTTGAATCCAAGGATGTTGGTACTGAGTAAACTATTTTTTCAAACCTGGTGAGTTTCACTGTTGTTGTTGATAATAGGGTGGAGCTTGGGACTGTAGATTCAGGTATGTGGGTTGATTCCTAGGCTACCATGCCTCCTAGGTGCATAAGAAGACTCCCCAGGATATCCACTCCTATAGATGGCTAATAAATTGGGCAATGATAGAAATTTTTCAGTCACATGGTCTTTTGTACAGAAGCCACAAACTGAAATGTTATCTAGTGGGCACTCCCTTGAGGAATGCTTCCTCCTGTATCTTGGGTAATATATCCTCATTGCTGCATTTTCCTCCTCCTATTTCTTTTTGAGTTTAAGGGTATCCAACTGGGAACCTATTGTGCTTAGGATATCTATCTTGAAGTTTTCTAAAAGGTTCCTTATCTCTGCTCTCGTAATACCACCTGAACTAACTAGTTTTAAGCTTCTATTATAAGGGTCCCGAACATTCTTTCCTGTTTTGGTTCTACTCATTGAGTAGTTTTTACACATTTCACATATTTCAGCAAATGGTTTATGAGAAATATCACCTGATGCCATCAGGTTAAGCACCTCTAGATATTCTTTTGAAATTCCCTTAAGGAAAAGAGCCCTAACTGCATCCTCTGGGAGGTTGTGGTAGTTTGACTTATGGGATATATAACCAAATCTTTCCATATAGTCTTCAAGGGTCTTGTCTTCTAACTGTTGGACTTTAAAGATGTCATTACAAGACTCTTTGGTCTTGCAATAGTCTTGGTACTTCTTAAGAAAGATGTCTTTCATGGATTCCCAAGACCTAATGCTGGATTCTCCCAACCCCATGAACCATCTTAATGCAGAGTCTTTGAGGGTGGCATGAAAGAGTTTTAATTTCTGGGCATCTTGCACATAGTTGTAGCTCCTACACAAGATGTCAAATTCAAATAGGAAGGTGTCTGGATCTTCACTATTTTTACCATAAAAGGTAGGCAGTGCTGAGAGAGGAATATTCTTCATGTTGACATTCAGAGTGGTGTCTAAAATCGGAAAACCGAAGGTAGTTTCAGTTTGGTTTCCAGTTTCTTCTTCCTCTCCATGTCTTACATTGTTATGGTCCTCTTGATCATCCATATTTTCTTGGTTTCCAAAAAGAGAGTACCTAAGTGGTTTTATCTTTAAAGAGAACAAGGTTTCCCTTTGATGAAAATATTTTCCTACTGATTGGATGTTTGGGACTCTACTCGAGCCGGTTGAGATTATCGGTGCCAAATTTTCTGTGTCAATTTGAGAGATAATTACATTGGTTGAGCTACCAAACAAGAGATTCACTTGTTCAGGGTCTATGATATCTTTAAAATTAGAGTCCCCTGGTGGTGGTGTAAAAGCAAAGGTTGTATTGTTTGGTTCTGTGGAAGACTCGAGTGGTTTTGCCTCCTATCCTAATATGATTGATGCTTCAATTTCTTGTTCTATAGTGCTCCCTGTGTTAGTCCCTTCAGAGACTATTTTATCTCTTTGGGTTGAGCTAGCTCCTATTTTTCGATATCGGTCTGTGGATTTTATAAGAAGAATGTTCCTTCCCCCAAAGAGATCGGAAGGAACTTTGGTTGAAAGGTCTGAGTTTGATTTAATGTATCTACCTTGTGGGTCTCTAGGCCTATGCATGAAAGAAAGAAAAAACAAAAACAAAAAGCTACCATTTGATCACTAGGTCTATTCATGAAAGAAAACAAAAAGAAAAACTACTATTGGGTTTGGGGGAACCTACTATAGCAGATGCATAGGTTCTTACCTCTCGTCTTAAAGCTCCCCCGCCACCAAGCTAATGCTAAGGTCTAGAAATGATCTAATTATTAATTACTTCTTACCTTGAGACAACTCCCTGGAAACGACACCAAAATGTTAGTTGTTTTATATGTACTAAAAAAGACACTAAACTACCCTCAATTAAATTGTCAACCCGGGGTAAGTAAACTTAGAGTTGTAGAAAAATATATGCCAAAGGTAAAAGGTTGGTAGGAGTGTAGACTAACTAAGGAAAGTAGATATTTAAGGCTAATCTACTCAAGCAAACCTATCTAATGAACAAACCTTACTAAGCAAATTGAAAACTAGGTAACCTAAGTACTTTTGGGCCAAGGACTAATGGGTAGTTCCTAAGAAAGCAAGTAAAAACCCTATTCAAAGAAAACTAGTTCATGACAGTAAGCAAAGGTAAACTACTAACCATACTAAGAAAATGACAAAAGCAAACTTCTTTAACTTGCCAACCTATATCCAATGAGCAACTACCCTATGAAAGCAAATACATAAGCAAGCAAGCAAAAAAACCTATCTATCCTATTAAAGCAAATAGACAAGCAAGCAAAAACACCTAACTACCCTACTAAAGAAAATAGACAAGCAAACAACAACACCTAACTAACCTATTAAAGAAAATAGACAAGCAAGCAAAAGCATAAAGCAAAAGACAAGTAAGCAAAGACTTCTCATTGAACAACTACCTAGCCTAAGAGGAAAGTGGACTAAATGCCTAATGCAAAACTATTTCTAATGCGTGAAAGGAAATCTAAATGCTCAATGCAATGCATGAAAGGAAATATATTCTATTGAAAGAAAGGAGAACTAACAACTAAATGCTTTACCTTAATCTACGAAAACAAGAAACTATCTCTTCTAATATACAAAAGAAAGAAACTAGCTTTAATCTTATGACACTTAAATATAATGCTGGTGGTTGTGTGAATGCCTTCGGTGGTGACGGATGATATCTCGATGACATTTGACAACAAAGGACAATTCCAATGGTATAAACTCAACACTAATCTCAATGGAAAAATGAAAGGTATGTATCAAACAATCCAATGAGAATTTAGCCATGACAAGAACAATGTTTAAATACCCTGCATCATGTATAAACCATCAACAACATAACGAGATCATCATTCTATATCTATACTATGTAAGAAAAACTATATTCAACCATTAACTAAGAAATGTAATTGCATTTTAATTCTAGGAAAAGAAATTGCATGAAATAAAACTACACTGTCTATTCTAGCCATTCAAACTAACATAAAGAAATAATTAAAAATAGAAATTTAAAGCATGATATTAAAAAGTAAATTGACAATCTAATTTAACCAACAACTAATTAAATGAAATTTATATAAACTGAAGTAATCAAGCTATGACTAGAAACTTGAACTAATTCTATCTATCCATCAAAGATCCCTATCAAATGAAACCCAAATAGAACTCTCTTTTATTCTAAAAACAACTCTGTTTTAAACTTGATTGTAAGACAATAAATAAAAGTGTAATATGATATCTAGATGCATATGGAGTTAGTGTAGAGACTTGAATGTCTATTCCTAGCCTACAGAACTAATTCATGCTAATATAATCCATCATACTAACCTGCAAAAGAACAATAAAATAATTAAATCACAGCTAGCTAATTAAAACATAAAACATGCATGTACAGGAAATAAAAGACAATTTGAATTATGATATGTATAAACAACACACTAAACATCACCAGACTGCTAGTGGGCCCCCTAGCAAGTCGTGGCTACCCTCTACAAGCACACCACGAACTTTAGCAGGCCGAATTCACCATGAAAGTAAAAAACGCATTTATGGCACTATTCCGGCAATGTGAAAAATGAAAAACAGAGTATAATGAGTTTATCTCCAATATGATGGCTATTATACTTGCCTAACCATATGATGATCATACTGGTAGTATTTATAATCTTACAACCCAAGTGGTTGACCACAGGAGGGTCGAACCACCTCTAAATTCGACAAATTACATTAAATGCCTCCATAACTAACAAAACGGAGGAACCCAATGAGCACCCTCTTTGGACAACTGAAATCAACTTGTCTTGAGCTTAGTAGCTGGAGGGGGTGATGAAAAACAAAACCCATGTGATCGATTTGTCCACCACTGGTTTCCAATACCATAATTGCCAACTTGCCTTGCGTTTTTGTGCAATACTGGGTGTCGGATCAAGTATCAGAACGAGTGTTAGATCAATTGTCGGACCAAGAAACATGGAGCATTTTTCCATGTAACAACAAAAAAAAATGAATTAACTCTTGGAAACCATAAAATATGATAAATTAAACTTGATTGAAACACAAAACATGAATTATATGTACCTCATGCTGATTGTATCATTTTACCATAAAATTCTTAAAAAAGCTCCTTTGAAAGATAAAAAAACGCATATATACATATGGAAAAAAGTGTATAATAATGTCATGAAGATGACCATATCTTGGGCTCAACAAAAGGGAACCCTAATACTAGCAAAGGCGACAACACAATCGACAAACGTGAAACTAGGAAGAAGAAATACCCCACACTCACTTCCCCACCTCGAATCCAACCACCATGTGCCCTTTGCACAATAGTTGGACACCCCACTGACCTCTACCCTACTTTTCTAGAGCTACATAATATTGTTATGCTTCCCAATACCACACCATTAACATCTACTTTGGTAACAACTCCCGGGATTCTGGAATCTTCATCCTCCAAATAGAACGATCTCCAAAAAAAACATGCCTGCTCCATCTTATCGTAGTATGGCCATTACACTCACCATTTATGTACTCTCCCTCAATTTCATGAGACTCTAGAAGGAGTGTGTCGAACAACATTTCCTGCATCCTCGCAAGCATCACCTACTACAACAAACGTAACTGAAATTCATTATGTTTCTACATCAGTAAACGAGTGAACGGAATTCCCTTTTGCAATGTGTGACCAACCAAATAATTTCACATATAGCTTTCCTCTCATCATATATTCTCAGGTTTGACATAATCCCTCTCTGAGTGATGTAGGAGCATCACTCCCAAGCCAGCCATGCGCCAGCCATCCAGCCCACTCAGCGCATTCAAGGAAGAGAGGCCCCAATCCTCTCACATTTTGAATTTGATTTCAATGTAATTAATGTATGTAAGGCTGTGGAGCCATAGAAGCCATGCCTTTGAGCAGGTGTTAGTTAGGAGTATCCTTAAATGTTTGTAAGGCTTAATCTAGCTCCGATCTGACTAGATAGCCCATTCAATGTGATTCAATGTAATTGAATAGAGTAGGTAGCTTGGAGGGAAGAGATCGAAGAGCCCCCTCATGTAAAATATCTTTGGATATTGCTTTGAGTTGAGTGGAGATATAGGAGAGCTCTGCGAGAGTTGGAGGAGAGAAGAGAGGAGAGCCAAGACTCTATTGCAGTCTGAGCTCAAACACATTGTAAAGAGGCATTTTCATATTAATACAATCAGAGCAGTTATTCATGCATGTTATTCTGTGTATGATGAATGTCTTTATGTCTTTATGATATGTTGTAGATGTATGTTAGGTATGCATTTGCAGGGACAGATAGGTTCTGCTATCTGTGGGTTCTTTGATTTCAGGTTTGGGGTTCGTTGAGGCTTCATACCAAGAGGGTGTGACAGAACACTGTGGGTTCTGAAATCTAGTGCATAGATGCACTCCTGAATTCCATGGAATTTGGGCAAGGACATGCCAAGAGGGCACATCAGCTAAAGTCATTAGCTCAAGGGGAAACCTCAAGGTTGTTGAACACCTTGGAGGTGGGACTGTGCAGAGGAGGACACAATAGAAGACATAATCACTAAGGTATTTTGTAGAGCTCTACCAGGAGGGCATCGAGCAGGTGCAAAGAGTGCATAGGAGAACTCTATCTTGAGTTCAGGAAGAAGACAAAACTGTTGAACGTTCTGTAGAGCTCTACCAGGAGGGCATTGAGTGAGTGCAATAGTGCACAGAAGAACTCTTTTGAGTTCAGACAGAAGAAGTGTCAAAATAGGATCTTCACGGGGTTACTGAATACCCTGCAGACTCGGCAAGGAGTGCTTGAGAAGGAAGTTGCCAGAGGGTATCTCCATCCTTTCAAGGAGAGAAAGGGATAGAGACCATTGGGGTCTGAGCAGTTGAAGCTAAAAGAGGATAAAGGCATGTGCAAGGAGTGCACCAGGCCAACGCCTGAGTAAAGTGTTGACAGACAGACAGTCGTCTGAAGGCTCATCACGCACAGGGAGTGTGCACAGAGTGAACTTATCTCAAGTACAAAAACTCAGGAGGAACAGTGCCCTAGCGCACATAGCAAGAGTTGAGAGGTACATAAGTCGAGGAACCCTTAGAGGTTTCACAGTCGACAAGCTCAGAAGAGATAACACATTTGTGTGCAGAGACTCTGCAAGGAGTGCAGAAGTTGAGGAAACCTTTCAAGGTTTCAGAGTTTAAGATAAATCTTAGGAGGAGAAGTGCTTTCATGCATAGGTCCATAGTCGAAGAGGTTTCAGAGGTCGGGGAAAACCCTTTGGAGGGTTCAAGTTTGATAAGGTCAGGAGGGTCAACGTTTTCAAGAACACAGATAGAAGCCGAAATCATAGGCTTCGTAGCAAGAAACAAAGGTCAGGGCCTTTGAAACTTGGAAAATATTCCACGGAGAAGGAAGAAGCGGAAGCTCAGGAGGGAGCTACAACTACCGTAGGATTGGTGTCAGAATAAAGAATTGGATCATTGAAGTCTACGTCCAGATGCATACATGGAAGCGCACAAGGAAGAGAAAGAGATATGGGTTGTCAGATCGAGCACCGAGGACCAACATCCATCAGATCCGGAGGAAGGCACATAGAGTTTAATCTCTAGAAGTCGCACAGGAGAGTAGTTGAGACAGATGGTGGAGACACTTCGTGGAGAAGTGCCGAGTTACCGTGAGCCGTCGGATCCAAAAAAGGTGCGCGAGGTTTAAACCTGATAACTGCAGAAGGAGGTGCCAAGTTATTGGCCAGAAGTCCTTGAGAAGCAGAGGTGGACGGTCAAAATTCTCTGTGGAGAATTCACGAAGTTGCAAGGACCGTAGGATCAAAAGGAGCTACAAGGTGGTTAGAGGTGGATGAACCCATCACCTTGGGATCGAGGATCAACATGAACCGTTGATCGCACTTTGCGTAAGCCGATGGATCATATCACAAACTCAGGGTTCATGAGTTTGGAGGGCAGGCCAAATTCTTGGTTTTTCGTGAAGTTACGAGTAGCGAGGAGTAGAGACAGCCATTGGATCTAGGTCATGGGAAGACCGTTGGATTAGAACCTTCGCTATATCGTGTATTTGGGGTTCGGAGGTTGGAGGGATTAGTTTTGACTGTAGAAGTCACGAAGTACAGAGGGCTAGGTCTCAGGAGAACACGTGGCACGTCCATTAGGTGGGGACTGCATGGTTGACAAGTGGCATAACATAGAATGCCCAGAGAAGAGTGGAAGTGAGTGACAGGTGGAGGACATACGTCTCCTGGGAAAGGAGTCAACCCATTATTGACTTATCGTGTCTCGTGGATTCGCGAAGGAGGAGCATAAGGGCTCAACACTTCAATTCGTGAAGTCACGAGTAGCAAGAGGTGCTAGCAGTTAGCTCTAGCCTACGGTTATATGTAGAGGGCATTAACAAGAAGGGAGCTATACCCGTATCGCAAGCTCAGGTATCAAAGGTTTAGAGAAAGAGGAGTCGAGAGCTTCGACTCACGATCTCGCGAGTTACAAGTTGTGAAAGGTGATTGCGCCAAGGCCAGTTGTGGTCGTGTGAGGGTGAAGCTCGTGCCTAGTGCTCATTCACATAGGTGGGGTTTCCGAAGGACCTGTGGATCAGATTCATCGTGGGGTTTCAGCGAGGAACTAAAGGATCCGCTTCGGCTCAAGGAGATTAGAACAATCCTATAGAAGATTCTGACCTGAGGGTCGGGGGTTTGCGCCATTTGTGGTATCAGAGTGGGATCTGACTTCTGTAGGCGACAAAGGTAGCTTACAGAAGAGAAGAAAAAGGAGATAGAGTGTTGGAACTCTGTGGTGATTGTTTTCAGGTAGGCATTAGTCAAGGAGACAGTCGGGAGGACTGTAGGAGATGCTGGAAGCACTCATGGTTGCAAAGTGACAGCAACAAGTTTTCCAGGAGGGCAGACAGGGGTAGAAAAATGGCTACTGAAGGTCATAGACACGATGGAAAGAAGATCCATCAACAATAGAGAAAAGAGGCGATGGATAAGGAACTTGCCAAGATCAGAGCAAGGATGGAGGAGCTCGCATTGTGGATGCAGTAGGAGGCAAAGTCGCGATGGGTGTATGAATGGCCCATCAGGACGAAGGTAAAATGGCCAGTCAGGGAGATGTTGGCTAGAAGACAGTGGAGGCTATTGAAAATGTGGTTGAGGCATGCTTAAATCCTCAAGAATGACGAGGAGGAGATGGTTCAGGTATGTGAACCAGAGACTGGCAGGAATCTCAGTGATGCTGAGGATGAACTGAGATCACTGAAAGATCTCATAAACTGCCATGTGTGCAGAGTCTGCCAAGAAGGCACAACAGAAATTTCCAATTGCTAGGTGGGCAATGAGATGAGATCGCTGCGGGATCTCATAGACTGTCATGAGGACAGCAGGGAAATTTCATGCTGCCAGGAGGGAAATGAGATGGGATCCGAGGATCTCATAGACTGCCAAGAGGGCAGCATAAAGTTTCCAGATTGCCAGGTGGGCAGGGGAATATAGGTGAGGCTATGTAAAAGTCTCATGAACTCGAAGTTGAGTTCGGATCATCCAGAGGAGCTGACAGAGGAAAAAGATCATAAGGACATTCTGATCATTGGAGGAATTTAGATATTCTTGCCATTGAGCCCAGTTGAGGCAAGAGTCTATGTTGCATATGCAACAACAAGGGAAAGACAACCAACTATGACTGTCATAGAAATGGAGCAGATATCATAAGCTTCCCAAGCAAAAGAAGGAAATGAGCATTCTAAGGAATGGCTCAAAATTTTCAGCTAGGAAGCTGAAACAGAGACGACTACAACATTGGAGCTTGCAGCAATAGCAGAAGAAGAAGAAAATAGCATGCACTTTGCTGATTTGTGTGAGAAGATTGAAGCCCTAGAGAGAAGGGTGATCGTGCAGAGAATGCACATCCAACATATGAAGTTTGAAGCAGATGCAGAAGGAGAATACTAGCCCAGAGAGAAGTTGGACGAGGAGATTGAGAAGATCCAAAAGCTGATGATCAAATCAGCAGAGACTGCCAGCGAAGGGAAGATGAGCAGAAGGGAGACAACATGAGCAGTAGAGAAACAACAATAGCAGCAATAACAGAGAAATGGAGCAGATGAACAACTCTAGAGGATTGTTTGGGATCCAAGTGGATTTTGACAGCCATGATGGGGAGCTCATGAGAAGGAGCTCATGAATTTTTCACAACAGAGGAGTATGATGTAGGAGCATCGCTCCCAAGCCAGCCATGTGCCAGCCAGCCAGCCTACTCAGCACATTCAAAGTGCACATTGAAGGAAGAGAGGCACCATTCCTCTCACATTTTGAATTTGATTTCAATGTAATTAATGTATGTAAGTCTCTGGAGCCATATAATCCATGCCTTTGAGAAAGCGTTAGAGTAGCCTTAAATGTTTGTAAGGTTGAATCTATCTCCGATCTGACTAGACATCCCATTCAATGTAATTCAATGTAATTGAATAGAGTAGGTAGCTTGGAGGGAAGAGCTCGAAGAGACCCCTCATGTAAAGTATCTTTGGATCTTGTTTTGAGTTGAGTGGAGATATAGGAGAGCTCTACGAGATTTAGAGGAGAGAAGAGAGGAGAGCTGAGACTCTATTGCAGTCTGAGCTCAAACACATTGTAAAGAGGCATTTTCATATTAATACAATCAGAGCAATTTTTCTTGCATGTTATTCTATGTATGCTGAATGTCTTTATGTGTTTATGATATGTTATAGATGTATGTTAGGTATGCATTTGTAGGGACAGATAGGTTCTCCTATCTGTGGGTTCTTTGATTTCAGGTTTGGGGTTCTTTGAGGCTTCATACCAAGAGGGTGTGATAGAATGCTCCGGGTTCTGAAAGCCAGCACATAGATGCACTCCTGAATTCTGTGGAATTTGGGCAAGGACATGCTAGGAGGGTGCATCAGCTGAAGTCACTGGCTCAAGGGGAAACCTCAAGGTTGTTGAACACCTTGGAGGTGGGACTGTCCAGAAGAGGACACAATAGAAGACAAAATCACTAAGGTGTTCTATAGAGCTCAATCAGGAGGGCATCGAGCAGGTGCAGAGAGTGCACACGAGAACTCTATCTTGAGTTCAGGAAGAATACAAAACTGTTGAACGTTTTGTAGACCTCTGCCAGGAGGGCCTTGAGTGAGTGCAATAGTGCATAGAAGAACTCTTTTGAGTTCAGACAAAAGAAGTGTCAAAAGAGGATCTTCACGGGGTTACTGAATACCTTGCAGGCTCGGCAAGGAGTGATTGAGTAGGAAGTTACCAGAGGGAATTTCCATCCTTTCAAGGAGAGAAAGGGATAGAGACCATTGGGGTATGAGAAGTTGAAGCTCAAAGAAGATAAAGACCTGTGCAAGGAGTGCACCAGGCCAACACCTGAGTAAAGTGTTGATAGACAAACAATCGTTTGAAGGCTCGTCACGCACAGGGAGTGTGCACAGAGTGAACTTATCTCAAGTTCATAAGCTCAGGAGGAATAGTGCCTTAGCGCACAGAGCAATAACTGAGAGGTATAGAAGTTGAGGAACCCTTAGAGGTTTCATAGTCGACAAGCTCAGAAGAGATAGCACATTTGTGTGCAGAGACTCTACAAGGAGTGCAAAAGTTGAGGAAACCTTTCAAGGTTTCAGAGTTTAAGAGAAAGCTCAGCATGAGCAGTGCTTTCATGCACAGGGCCATAGCCGAAGAGGTTTCAGAGGCCAGGGAAAACTATTTGGAGGGTTCGAGTTCGAGAAGCTCAGGAGGGTCAGCATTTTTAAGAACCCAGACAAAAGCCAAAATCACAGGCTTCATAGCAGGAAACAAAGGTCGGGGCCTTTGAAACTTGGAAAATCTTCCATGGAGAAGGAAGAATCAGAAGCTCAGGAGGGAGCTATAGCTACCATAGGATCGGTACTAGAAGAAAGATCTGGATCATTGAAGTCTACGTCCAGACACATGTAGGGAAGTGCACAAGGAAGAGAAAGATATCTGGGCCATCAGATCGAGCACCGAGGACCGACATCCATCAGATCCGGAGGAAGGCACATAGTGTTTAATCTTTGGAAGTTGCGTAGGAGAGTAGCTGAGACGGACGGTGGAGACACTTCATGGAGAAGTGTCGATTTATCGTGAGCCATCGGATCCAGAAAAGGTGCACGAGGTTTAAACCTTGTAACTGTAGAAGGAGGCGCCAAGTTATTGGCCAGAAGTCCTTGAGAAGCAGAGGCAGATGGTCAAAATTCTCTGTGGAGAATTCCTGAAGTCGCGAGGACTGTAGGATCAAAGGGAGCTACAAGGTGGTTAGAGGTGGATGAACCCATCACCTTGGGATCCAGGATCAACGTGAACCATTGATCATGATTTGCATAAGCTGTTGGATCATATCGCGAACTCGGGGTTCATGAGTTTGGAGGGCAGACCAAATTCTTAGTTTTACTTGAAGTTTCGAGTAGCGAGGAGAAGAGACAGCCATTGGATCCAGGTCACAGGAATACTGTTGGATTAGAACCTTCTCTATATCGTGTATCGGGGGTTCGGAGGTTTGAGGAATCACTTTCGACTATAGAAGTCGCGAAGTGTCGAGGGCTAGGTCTCGGGCAAACACGTGGCACGTCCATTAGGTGGGGACTACGTGGTTGACAAGTGGTGTAACATAGAATGCCCAGAGAAGAGTGGAAGCAGGTGACAGGTGGAGGACATATGTCACCTGGGAAAGGAGTCAACCCATTGTTGACTTATCACATCTCATGGATTCACGAAAGAGGAGCACAAGAGCTCAACACTTCAATTCGTGAAGTTGCAAGTAGCGAGAGGTGCTAGCAGTTAGCCCTGGCCTACGATTATATGTAGAGGGCAGTAACAAGAAGGGAGCTATACCCATATCACAAGCTCGGGTATTGGAGGTTTGGAGAAAGAGGAGTCGAGAGCTTCGACTCACGAACTCGTGAGTTGCGAGTTGTGAAAGGCGATTGCGCCAAGGCCAATTGTGGTCATGTGAGGGTGAAGCTTGCGCCTAGTTCTTGTTCGCACAGGTGGGGTTTCCGAAGGACCTGTGGATTGGATTCGTCATGGGGTTTTAGCGAGGAACCAAAGGAGCTGCTTCGGCTCAAGGAGATTAGAACGATACTGTAGCGGATTCTGGCCCAAAGGTCGGGGGTCTGTGTCACTGAGGCTATTTTCCACATGTCCCCCCACCAATCCCAACTCCTTAGGAACTAGCCTTGACAATCCTTCGACATTGAGGCCACACCATTTCCAGGTTTTACCCTTTACCTTTGACCCCATTGGTCATTCCCATACCCCAATATTCTGAATACTTCTCGTTGAATCCCTCGAATTCACTGATAAGTCCCATTCATTAGATTCTCCCTCCCCCAAATTCCCATAACCCACTTTTTTCTATGGATATTTGGTTCATGTCATCTAGTGAGATCCCACAACCATGTTTCATAGTTCAACCTTCCTCGGTAAATGCTAAGTAAATGCTAATGATCCCTCACCCTCATCTCATACACCTTCCATAGACGACACTCTCATTAGTTCCCTAAATCTCATAAGAGACTTCAACCCATCTATTTTGTCTGTCCAGAATGTGGCAGACCCAATATATTACTTCATTTTTCAATCATATGAAGGAATTTTGGAGGCCATGACAACACCGGACTACCCCTAGGATGCAATGCACCATATGTCTTTCTTCTTATCCCAAGAAAAATTTTGACCACCCCCAAAGAGTCAAGTCTATGCCATTGAAAAGAAGTAATTAATCCCCCCCAGTCATGTTCAACAATCCAATCCTTGCACTAGATTCTTTTGAAGAAGGAAATATGGACAATATCTCCCCTACCATCAAACTTGACATCTCCATCAAACTAGGTGTAATCGAAGAAATCACCATCGATGCATCCTCTTCCCTAAAGAGATCACTACTTACAAATCCCTCTTTCAATAATTTCGAGACGGTTTTGTCCTAGTCATACACAAAAATGCCGAGGATAGACCGAGACATTGTTGAACATTGTATTGAGACATAAAATGATGTCACCCTTGTTCGTAAAAAGAAACATCCCTTACATTCCTCCAAATCAATGGCTATCAAAGCCGAAATTGACAAATTATAGTCTATTGGATTCATCTAATCTATTGCATTTTTATTGAACCATATGCCAGTCAATAAAAATCAAGGTACCATTCACATTTACACAAAATTTTGTGGCCTCAATCAAGCATGTCCCAAGGACAATTTCACAAAACATTTCACCGATCAAGTGATTGATTCCTATGCTAGGTCCTTTCACTTATGGATGCATTTTCTGACTACAATTAAATCCAAATTCCCCATCCTGACCAATACAAACCGAAATACACCACCCCATGGGGCATCTTCACCTACCAGGTAATTCCATTTGGCGTAAAAAATGTGAGTGTTTCTTTTTAGTGGGCCATGACATACACATTTCGTGATATTTCCCACATCACCCTAGCTTACATGGAAGACCTCACTGCTCACTCCAAGAAATGTTCCCAACATATCGAGGCTTTACAAATTGTCTTCGCAAAGATGTCGAGAATACAACATTCAATTGAATCCCCTTCAATGTATTTTTTTCATCACAATGAGAAACATGTTGGGATTCATCGTTTCCCAACAAGGAAGCACCATGGACCCTCTCAAAGTCCAAGAAATCATTGAGATTCCTCCTTCCAAGAACTTGTGCCAATTACAAAGCCTCCAAGGTAAAGTGGATTTCCTACAATGCTTTGTTCCTAACTATGTAATACACACCCATGATTTCTTGCGCTTACTCAAATGTGATATCCCATTCCAATGGGACCAAGATTCCCAAGCCACGTTTGAATCTCTCAAAGAAGCACTTAATAAAGCACCCCTCATTAGTCCCCAAGACTACAATAGGGATTATATCATGTATCTATCTTCCTCAGAAGTTTCAGTCATAGGAGTTCTCGTTTAGGTAGGCAATGACCAATGCGAGCATGCCATCTACTATATAATAAAAAACCTCTCAGGGCCACTTCTAAACTACAATCACGAAGATAAAATAGCCATGGCAATCATCCTTGTAGTTAAAAAATTGTGCCACTATATCTTTCTCTGAACTACCAAGGTCGTGGAAGATTCCAATCCAATGAAATACCTGCTTAACCGATGCCAGATCAATGGAAAATTTTCTTGATGGATTTCCATCCTTGAAGAATAAGATTTAGAGTTCACAATCCCCAAGAGCAAGAAATCCCTCATCCTTGCAGTGTTAATTTTTGAATTCCCATCAAATTCATCAGACCCGCCTGCCAATGAAAACTTCTCGGATGAACATTTATTCATAATATCATTCGATGATCCATGGTATGGGGATATTTTTGTCTATCTTCGTACATAAAAATTTGGCACTCATCTGTCTCGAGACGATCGTCACCACATCCATCACCAAATTCCCTGCTATCTCCTCATAGGAGAAGTCCTCTATCACAGGAGGGTAGACACCATTGTCCATCGTTTCCTCACAATCCATGAGGCTAGAAAATTCCTAAATTACTATCATCATGGCGCATATGTGAACCACCTCTCTTGTATGTTCACTACATAAAAATTGGTCCAAGTTGGTTACTATTGGCCCACCTTGTTTTATGACTACATCCACACTGCTAGGCATTGCAATAAGTGTTGAATCTACACACACAAGGCCAAAGCACCACCCACTCCTCTCCACCTAGTCATTATAATGAGTCTGTTCTGTAAGTGGGGAATTTATTTCATGACTTGAAACCTCACATTCAGTAATGAGCACAAGTATATCATATTCGTTTTCGACTACTTTACAAAGTGGGCCGAAGCCATGCCAACTTTCAATAATACAACAAATATTATATCATGCTTCTCCTTCAACCATGTCATTACTCATTTTGGAGTCCCACTTAGCTAGTTTATGACCATGGAAAACATTTTTAAAATGAATTGTTCACTAAGTTATCTTCCAAACTCGGGTTTACTCCGGAGTTTTCTTCCGTGTATAATATTCAATCAAACGAGCAAGATGAAGTTGTCAATAAAGTTCTAAAAACCATCCTTCAGCACACTGTCAATAAACAAAACACCAACTGACATCACATGTTATTTTTTTCATTATGGGTATATTGCACGATAGTCAAAACCTCTACTAGATTCGAGCCCTTCCACTTAGTCCATGGGGTAGAAGTTCTCCTCCCCATAGAGTGATAAATATCCACATTACTCATGTAAATTGATATATTTTCAGACACCACTCCCATGGAGCGATGATTACTCAAGCTGAAGTCCTTAGATGAACATCACCACTCCTCCTTGCAACACAATGAAGCAAAAAAAAATCATTCTAAAGTGGTCTTTGACCGACATTTAAACCTTCTATCCTTCAAATAAGGTGATTTAGTGCAGGCCTACAAAATTTCCCATGACACTTTAATCCATGGGAAATTTGAGTCCCTCTAGTGAGGTCCCTTTATCATTCTCCATTGTCTCACTAAGCATGCTTAGATATTATCCTACCTTGAAGGAGATACCCTCAAAGACTTAGTCAATGGGTTATATTTGAATAAATTCTACCCTTAAGTGTAGCCACCCTACCTTAGGCTCTTCTTGTATTTTCTTAGTGTTTTTAGTCCTTTTTATAAACAACCCTCCCTAGACATCGGTCTGGTCCTTTGCACTTGATTTTATAGATGAATTATCCATCTTCTTACCACGTTGGGTATGTCGATGGTTCTAGTCGTTGGACTCGAAATATTTCTTAGGAAACTTGGACCCTGTACACTCCAAAACATGTCCTAATTCACTCCAGTTGTATATGCCTCGGTCCTACTTCCAATAGCCAAGCTAAGTATGCAGTCTTCATTGGCCTTCTCGTAGAAGTAAATTTCATATTCATCACCTAAGTGCCCTTATATATTCTCAACTCATCGTATTGTAGTTGAAAACTGTGTGTCACATCGCTGATCTGTGCCTGTATTGCTAGTACCTGCAATTTAAAATTCTCACTCAGAATTTTGAATCCATCATATTCACACATATTCCTAGAAGTGTAAACAAAGTGATATATACCATGGAAAATCAAGTATTAAATTGGGATCTATCACTTTTACATACACTTACAACACTTTCACCATAATTCATCACCATAAAGAAACAAACCATACACAAGACATCACACATATGCCAAAAAGAAAAACCATCATCCAAAAATATATCATCCATTTATATATAATAACAATTCAATAAATGTTTCATAAAAAATATATAGCATCGTCACCTCATGGTCGGAGTCTAGTCACAATTATTGTGCTCAAAATGTATGAAATGGGAGCCTCAACTTCTATACATCAACTCATACAAAATGTGGGCCATTCCCATACAATATTACACCTAAGGTGCCTCTAACTCTAGGAACCCTCCATCCTCAGGGTTTGTTGCTGGTCCTCGACCACTGGGAGGTCCTCCTCCTCTCTCATTCTAGGGAAAATTGATCAGAGGGATGTGTCATGTCACTACCACACTTGCTACAACAATACGATGTACAAATGACTGTTACTCTTTCCTCCCACCAATACAATTCTCCAGGACATGCTCGTCCTGGATATGGGACCATGAATAGATTGATTATATTAATTTGTTGTTGCTATTTCTCATTAAGTTGAATAGATTGAATAGATGACTTGCTTTTTCTCGTTAGATTAAATAGGTTAACTTGTTCAAAGTAGGGTTTTTATTTTATTCTTTAGGAACAATCCATCGATCCATTATTTAAAAGTTGCTTAGGGTAAATAGTTCAAGTTCCTTGATAGGGTTTTCTCATTGATAGTCTTTTCTTAAGTAGATTAACCCTCAGATAGACCATCTCCTTATTTAGATTATACTTCATCTAGCTTTTATGCCTTGGCACATATAGTGCTAAAACTCTAAGTTTAATTACCTCAGGTTGATAATTTAATTGAGGGATTTAGTGCATATAGAACACCCATCATTTTTGGTGTCGTTGCCAGGGAGTTGTCTTAAGGAAGGAAATAGATAGAAGATATATCATTTCTGAACCTTAGCATTAGTTTGGTGGTGGGGAAAATTTAAGACGAGAGGTAAGAACCTACGCATTTGTTATAGCAGGTTCCCCCAAACCCAATGGTAGTTTTTCTTTTTGTTTCCTTTCATGAACATAACTAGGGACGCAAAGGAAAGATACATTAAAACCTTTTTAGGGGAAGGAAAATTCCACTCATAAACTCCGCAGATCGATACCGAAAATCAGGATCTAGCTCAACCCAAAGAGCTAAAGAAGTCTCTGAAGAGACTAAAACAGGGAGCACTATAGAACATAAAATTGAATCATCAAAAATAGTGGGATAGGAGGAAAAACTGCTCTTGCCTTCCATAGAACCAACCAACACAACCGTTCTTTTCTTACCACCATCAGGAGACCCTAACTTTGTAGACATCATCGACCCTGAACAGGTGAATACTTTGTTTGGTAGTTCAACCAGTATAATGTTTTGGTAGTTTACACTATGGAACCTTTTAGAGAACTTCAAAATAGACATCTTAAGCACAATAGGTTCTCATTTGGACACCCTAAAGATTAAAAATAAATAGGAGGAGGAAAATGCAGCAATGAGCATATTTTTCCCAAGATGCAGGAGGAAGCATTCTTCATGGGAATGCCCATAAGATAACATTTCAGTTTGTGGCTTCTACACGGAAGACCACTCAACTGAAAAATGCCCATCATTGCCTGATTTGTTAGCCATCTATAGAAGTGGGGATCCTAGGGAGTCCTCTTATGCACCTAGGAGGCCATGGCAACCTAGGAATCACCCTACATACTCATATCTACAACCTTAAGCTCCACCCTATTATCAACAACCATAATAGTGTAACTTACCAAGTTGGAAAAACTGGTCTACATAGTATCACCATCCTTGGCTTCAAGGATGGAAAGGAGGGAATAACCAAGGGAACCCTCAAGATCAACATGTCCCTATGCCCAACCATCCTTACCCTGAGTTTCCACTGAACATCCCTCAACTTCTGCTAGTTTTTGTTCCGCCACCTTTACCTCCTATTCCACAACAAAAACCACAAGAATATCAAAATGCAAGCTCCCCAAGAACAACATTATTATCGGCACAACCAGTGCCCAATCCAAATAATAATCCGACTCAACCTCTTAACAATGTTGAGATGCATGCCTTGCCAAGGGACGACATATGTTATTTCCCTGTTCCATTGCAGGAGATTCAACTAAGGCCAGGAAAAGTTCTAGACAGGCAGAGGCCTTCAGTAGTCATCCGGGAAGAAGAAGAAGAGGAAACCCCCAAACAACCCATGGATGAAACTAGGTGGGAAGATTTTATTATTCCTAAGGACCAAGAACCCAAGCTTCCCCAAAATGAACCTTCACAAATTATGTAGGCCCCTCCTTATCCAGAAATATTAGTAATCGAGAAACCTACCACCCGACCGAAATTTGACATCTTGAATGAATTGAATAATATTTTTGTCAATATTCCCTTGCTACAAGCCATTAAGGATATTCTAATCTATAGTAAGGTGGTCAAGGAATTGTGTATTAAGAAGCCAGGAAGGAAGCAGAAGGATCCTCCAACAGTACATTTGATAGGAGAACTTTTCGAGTACATATCAAAGCAGTCTAAGTTAGAAAAATATGGGAACCCAGGAAAACTCGTAGTGACCATAACCATTAATGAGGTTTCCATTGGGAACACTCTCATAGACCTGAGGGAAACCATCAATTTTATGAATTTTACTACCTTGGAGGAATTACAGTTAAAACCTCTTATTAGACCTACCCCAACCATATTGGAATTAGCAGATAAGACCATGGTTATACCTGAACGAATTTTGGATGATATCATAGTTACTTTATGATCCATATTTTATGAGCAGAACAAAATGACTACAAATTATTAATAGATTCTTAACAAAAAATAACAGAGATACAGTAAAACTGGTTTTCTAATCAATAAGGAAATAAGTTGAAACTGCAAAATGTAGTGGAAAATAAGCTTGCTGGAATGGTGGTGGCTTATCTCTGAGAAGAGATGCGACGACTGCACTCATTCACAAGAATAAGATTACCATGAGGATCTGAAGGCATTTTTACAATAAACAGGAATGTCAAAAACACTAGAAATCCAAAATCCTAACCGTAGGAGATGAAGCGCCAAAAGTCATGTGGGCCCCATTTTGGTAAGTCAGTACATCAACTTCCCAGGGTCGTAACTTTTGCATAAAATTTCCGTTTGACATGCTCAATACCTCGTTAGAAAGATATATTCGAGGAATACAACTTTTGTGTGAGAAACATGAAGGACCTTGCATGTTTCTCCTCATTTTCCCAAAAAATGTCGTTTAGGGCCTCAAAATGGCTCCAAAAGTTTCAAGACCCAAAAAATGGCTAAAAATAGTAAATTACCAAAATTGCCAAAAAAATGTTTTGACCTAGTTGGAAAAGATGTGTGTCCACTGATATCCACCTGGATCAATCCTCCCTCCTTAGGAAGCAATGGTCTCCATTACGTTGAGTTCCCCATCAGAGGAGGAATTTTCTACTGAATTTGCCCCGGGTGAGCCACTTGCCTTGGTGCATGAGTTGACCTTCTTTGATGACTCGATAATGTTGGATCCTTTGTTGTCGAGTCCCTATGATTTGTGTGTCCACACTATTATCATGAGATTCCTGTTGTATGCAGTCGGGGTTGAGCTCTTGTAGAGGCCGTAAAATAAAAAATTACATACAATTTAACATATATTTCCTTTGTCTATACGTAAATCATTCATTCACATCCTACAAGCATACAAATTTTGCTGGAATTCAAATCTATTTACAGCATGAAAAATAACTTAACATAATAAAATTTAATTACCTCTTCCTGATGCTAATTTCTCTGTTGACCTGGTTGTCTAGCCTGCTGCTTTGCTACTGCCTGATGCGCTGACCAACTATGCCCAAACCCTGTTTCCTCCCTGCCAGCTAGGAGCAACCTATCTGGCTTCCTAGCTCCAGGATACCGTAAGGATATCCTGGCCTCTGTACCTAAAACCCCCAGCAAACCAGTGCCCCCTGCTTCTGGTTCACCAAAAACCCATA
>ML803760.1:142039-153082 GCA_009831015.1 Picea engelmannii | reverse complement strand
ATGGAACAAATCCCAAAACAAATGATGATGTGGTATCCAATTTTTGTCATTTTCCCAAATAACATTTTGTAAAAAGTTTATTTCCCAAAAGATTTACTTTTTAGATTAAATTATTGTAATTAAAAGTATCAAATCAAATCATATTTGATTTCTTTTTGGAAAAGGACAAAACACTATTGGGTTGGTCCACTTGTCACTTTTCCAAAAGTGACAAGTGTCTTATGACCTAACCATAGCCTTCTCCTCTCCTTTATAAATAAGAGGAAGGCTCTGTACAAAGGGAGACTTGTTGAATAAAGCATAAAAGCTCTGTTGAATTTTCTCTAAAGAGTTTAAGTGTTTGTTTGTACTTGTTCTCCTTTCATTTGTTGGATTATTTTGCTTGCTAGTTAAGGGTTGAAGGGTAGTAGTAAATACTTTCTATGTTAGTGATCTCCATGAGGGATTGGTCAACTAGTTATTTATTGTTGCTTACTTGGGTTTAGCTTACTAATTTTCATTTACTAACATCTATATTTAACGTGTTTAAAGTGGTTTTGTCCATATTTCATGAAGGATCTAGGTATATTCAACCTTAGTTAGTGATCATGAGGTCTAGGGGTCCCTTAGGACAACCCTCAAACCCCTCTTTTCTTTGTTTGTTATTGTTGTATATTTCGTCTCATTTCACTTTCCTTTTAGCCTAAATTTTATGTCATTTATATTGTTGTCCTAAATAGGAAAATTGACCAATTTGGTCAATATACTCTTCCAGGGAAACCATCTTAGGTGGTTGTTATATTGTTTTCATTTACAATTTTTTGTTTTATTTAGTTTAGTTATGTTATTGAAGATCACTAAAATTTCATTGCTTACCTATTAGGAGTTAACTGGTTGCATGTCCTGCTTATCCTAAGCAGTCGGGAACCAACTAAAGACATGTTTGAGGCAAAGAGGCTAACACGAAAGCAAACAAAAACATCAGGACAGACTTGTAAAATCCCTCCCCCACTCTCAATTTCACACTTTTTTTGATTCCAGTCAATTTCAAAAACCTTGCACATGCTTTAGTGTTATTATACCATGATTATGTAAAGATTTTTTTTGTGTTTTCATGTAATTTTATGTTCATAAACAATCTGAATTTTCTCTTTGTATATCATCATTCACTTAGATTTAATAGATAATTTCTATTTCCTAAATAAGGAATTAGTTGAGGCTATTATGCATATGGAAACTATGTGGCCCACAAAGAGCTTCAACCCCATTCCTTTGGGTTGAATAGAGTTGGTGTTAGTTTTTCCTTGATTGAATTTATTTGAGTAGCATGCCACCCAAGATAAAGGCAAAAAGGCCCATAACCCTATGACTGGGTGATGGTTGGGATTACCTACCATCATACCTACTGTGGTTAACGTCAAGTTTAGTAGGGAGGGTGAATTGGTATTCATTTGCATTGTTTATTTTCGTTTTTTATAGCTTTAGGGTTGTTTCCCCTAAAAGGGTCATTCAAAAATCAAGAAACAAAAACACCAAAAACATGCAAAAAAATTGAAAACAAGACGCAGGAGTTCGCCCCGTAAACAAAAACCAAAAACACTATGTTACCTAGCTACTATATTTATATTTATACATACATTTATATCTTATATAAGACACGCTTGCGAAAGAAAGATGTGATCTTGCCACGTGGATGGTTTGGTCTTTCAATTTATGTAATTTCATTTTCTAGAATACTAAGATTCAAAGCCAAGGAATCTTCATCAGGAGCCCCTCGGAATTTATCTACATGGTATCAATCGTGTGATCTTGATTTTCTCTTGTAAATCATATGGTCAAGAAGTTGATTAGCTTAGCTTGGTTGGAATACTACTCTGCTTGGGTAAGCTCAGCTACAACTCCCTCGGGGGGATCCTGAGCCTCTTCCTTTGTGCAGGTATCCTTATTCCATCCAATCGGCTTTAAGAGCCCGAAAGTGCTAGTGATGAGAAGGGGTTAATCCCTCATTCTCTAAATTGCATGGGGCACTCTTCGTTCTAACCATGTGGTCTACCTAATCTCACTCCTTTTATACTAAGTGGAACAGTTGTAGGATAATAGGTGTTTCCCTTATCGAAAGGACCTTCAAAATGGTATGGTAACCATTGCTTGTGTTTAAACAACTTAAAAATCATAATTAAAAATATGTTTAAATTCTTCACCTTTGTGAGTCCACCTAACATCTTGGATAATCTTAAGTTGCAGCCAATTACATCCTCTTTACATAGTTGTTACAACTTACTAAAGGGTTGTGACTTAATTTTCAGACCCCTTTTTCAGACTTTGAAAAGTCTCGGAGCCACTTTCCGGGAAATTCTAGGTAATACCGAGCCATTATGGGCTTGTTCCCCTACTTTACGAGTCCTGTACATCTTGTTGTTCGTCACTTACAGCCCCCTTAAAATACCAGGCTATAGCTTATTAAATATTTTTTACTTTTATTTTTCATTAATTTTGCATAAGTCATCCACTGGGAAATTGTTCGGAACCCTGGTTTACCCTGGGAACCAATTTCAAACATTTTCTCAAGGCCATTAGGGAGAAAACAGCTTGTTGTTTGCTTTTATTAGTTTGTTGTCCCAAAAATCAACAAGCTCATTTTCACCCCCTTGTCTGTAATTTTCAACCCCTAGTACATTTTGGCCACCAAGGAAGCCGAGGGAGGACAATACCCGGGTTGGGTGGTCCTATGAGAGACTTTTCATAAGTCTTTCACCTCTCATTTTTCCCTTTTTCACCGCCTCAGACACAGGACCATCTGAGGTGTGGGGAGTCTCTTCCTCGTGCCGAGATATCAAAGAGGTTGTAATTGACTTCACAATCGTATATGTGGGATCCATCCCAACGGATGGATTTTTCTTATAACATCCACCACATTCTTATCATTATCAATGATTTTAGTGCAGCCTCTGACACCTCCATCAACACTAAAAAATACCAAATATTCTTTTTTAATACCCCTCGTGCCATTCAAACCTTCATCACTCACATACTAGGGTTCAGTAGGAGCTCCCTTCTATCCAAATACCTCGGCATCCCCCTCATTGATAATGCCCTCTGAAACAACTCCTAAGAGGGACTACTCTTTACCATTGACAAACGCCTCAATTGTTGGACATTCTGCTCAATAAATCTAGCAGATCATTTGGTGCTTTTAAAATTTGTTTTGCAGGCAATATCGATCTACGTCTTCTCAGCCTTTGCGGCTGCTAAATTTGTGTTAAATACCATCAGAAACATCCAAAGGAATTTCCTGTGGAAAGGCACCAAGGAAGGACGAAAATGGGAGCTAGTTAAATGGGAGGCTCTCTACAAGCTGAAGCAGGTTGATGGATTGGGTCCTAGAGATCTCAACTTGCTCGACCAAGTCATGGGAGAGAAACTTTGGTAGAGGTGGCTCAAAAATCTCGGGGCCCTCAACCAATATGTGGCATCATAAATATATGCCCGATGTAAAAGAAACACATATGATTAGATGGAACGACATATGATTAGATGGAACGAACACAAGAATGGCTTAGTCATCTGGAATGCAACCTGGTAGAACCGCTCCCTGATACTGGAGCATTATTTCTAGGAAATAAGGGAAGGCAGAGATGCATTATTCTGGATGGATTCCTAGCAACAAATTCCCCCACTGCAACAAATGGACCAGTTGATTACTCTGCAGACGAGCATGAACCAAATTTGACACACTTGTGTGGCAGACTACTGGAAACGTACTACCTCTCATACTTCGTGGAGGGAATGGAAAATCACCCACACATATCTTAGAGTTGCAGAGGGCATCGACTTGGGACCTTGGAAAAATGAAGCAGTGCTTCATAAGATTAGGATCAAGCAAGGCCCTGATACCTTAGATGGGGGCATTCCACAAAAGGGGTCTCCACCATCAAGGAAGCCTACGAATTCAAATCCCAATTTCACCTATTGCCCAAGGAGAACATATGGAATAAAACATGGCAGCCCAACTTATGGCTGAAAATAAGTACATTCCTCTGGTTGGTTGCCCATGGGCTAATCTTAACTTGGGACAACCTCAGGAAGCATGGCTTCATTGGACCCTTAGTATGTCCCCTTTTACTACAGTATGAAGAAACCACAGAACATTTGGTCAATCAGTGTCATTATGGCTCCAACCTATGGGACCTAGCCACCCAAATAATGTGTACCCCATATCTACAAAGGGATGGCATCATTGACACAATTGACAACTAGAGATCCTTTTCCTTTAAAAACCATGTGCTAAATCGTATATGGTAGCGTCTATCGAGGTTTCCTCTATGGAAACTATGGAAAGAGAGAAACTGAAGAATCTTCCACTCAGCGAAACTTAGATGGCAAGATATCTAGCCCAAAATTCAAGACAACATCACAGAAACAATCTGACAACAAAAATGTAATGCAGACAACTTAACCTATGATCAGATGGAAAGGTGTATTCTGCTCAAATGGGATCTTTGCCTAACTCTAGACCCAAACCCATCACCTAGCCATCTATCCTTAATCAAAAGGATTGAGAAGTGGAAGTGCCCTCCCCCTAGTTTCCTCAAACTCAATTTCGATGCAGCTTCAAAGGGAAACCTAGGCTCGATGGTTTTGGTGTAGTCTTTCATGATGATCAGGGTCAGATTCACCATATTCTGGTCAATATCCCTGGGCATGATTCAAATAATGTTGTTGAACTTTGGGCTCTTATTCGACGCATTCAGACCACCTCTCAACTAGGATTCAATCAATTAATTGTGGAAGGGGATTCCCTAATCATATTGGCTATGTTTTCCCAGGTTCTTAACGGTTCAAAGTCTTCCAATACTTCTCCCAACTTGAGGCTCCTTTGTAATCTTGAATTTTTGAAATATTTGTTACTTCCTAATTTAGTCCTTATTCCATCTCAGGTATGGTGTGACGCTAATAAAATGCGGACAAGCTTGTTAATGAAGGGGAAATTGACATGAGCAAGACCTATAATGTGGTAGCAGTGAAAGACCTGCGCACCCTCTGCTTTTGGAATGTATGAGTATGGCACAAGAGGAAGACTCGCCCCTAAATGGGGTATTATTGCAACCATAATGTGGACACGCTTGGTAAAAGTGCATCCCACCACCTGTCAACTCCATTTCCAAGGTGGATGCATAGATGGCAAGCTTCATTACTACAAGAAACATGCCATTAAGTTGATTTCTATTTTGTAGTGTGTAGAGAGAGTTATGGCTCTCAATCTCGGTACAGTCAATGAGCAGGGTAATCATCATAGGGGTTTTCGATTAGTCATTATGTTAAATGCATAGTTAATGGTGGGCAGGACTGAGGCGGTGGTGGTAATCTCTAGTGAACAGTCTTTTAAATCCAACTTACCCCCGAGGAGTAATTCATTCAGGTTCTATTGGAAGATTGTAGTTAGCTCCTCGGCCACCCTAACCTACATCATTGGCTCTCTCCCTCTCTAGATGTCAAGGGTAAGGGAACGAGGAAGGTTTTACTGAGGTAGGGGATCTCCATGGAGGAGTGGCACTCGACATGAGGGTTTGGCTTCGTCTACAAAATAAATAGCCACTAATATGCCAATTCGTGGTGTTGTTGAGAGCGGGGAACCAGTGGAACTTGCCATGTAGTCAATTTTGGATGACACCCTTGTTTGGGGGTGTTGAGTGGAATGGGTTGAGGAAGAGGAAGCGCCTAAGGGATATATCGAGGCTCATTGAGAAGTCATTGGAAAGGTTTCAATTAAAAAGGATAACCATCCTCCAGATTGGTCTCGGAAGGTTTAGCCTGAGGACTGCAAAGAGCCCATGGAATTCCTCCTGGCGAAGGAGAAGATGCAGCTCATATTCGAGGTCATATGGGAGGTTTCACACTTGAAGTTCAAGGTTGAGCAGTTAGATTCCAAGCTAACATTGTTGTTGGATTTATGCTCACGCTTCATGCATCATCAACCAACCCAGGATCTAAACATCCAGGTCACGATCATCCTGGATATGCCTATCCCTTTGCAGCCAAGTTTCTCAATCAACCCACATGGAGGACAGGACAAGGACAAGCTCCCTACAAGTCATGGTTTCACATCATAATCCTGTAGTCTCAGTTTTGTTTTGATTTTATTTATGTTTACTATAGTCTGCTCAATACCTAGGTATTTTATAGAACATCTGCAACATTTTGGCCCCTTAGGGGATGCTTTCATTTTGAATTATGTTGAGGCTTGGGTTGGTTTCCATTATTGGTGATCCAAGTCCCCACAACCATGCATGTAATATCTTTGTTCATCTTAAGGTAAATACAATTTCTAACTTACAAAAAAAAATGGTGTGTATTGGTTAAGATGTGTCATATAGAGCAAAAACTTAAAGAAACTCAATAAGATTGTTTGCAATCTGAGTGTAAAAGAGCGTAAAATATTTATCGAAATTTTGCAAAGAGAGGAATTGGGTGGATAAAAAGCTAATCAATATGGAGTTTTTATTTGACTTTTTACTAAAAATAAATTTCTTAACATTAATCGCTAACATGTTTTCAACACTCGATTTCACATTTTTTTAATGTTGTGCAGGTACCAATAGTGAGGGAATGGAATGTCATCCTAAGAAGATAAAAATTATGAAGGATGTAAATTACGATGACCTAGTTCTCAGTTCATCTAGAGTGGCGCTAGAAGTTAATGAGGGTTTTTTTTTTTACAAAATTATGAGGGATATAGTGGAAAAGAATGTATAGATGTACTTTCCACTTACAACACAAAAATCAATCCAATGATTCCAATACTGTAACATCCCCAGCCACCCATGCTGGGCCATGCTACTCCAAAAACACTATAACATTGCTCTGATACCACAATGTAACATCCTCAGACACCCAAGTTGGGCCACGTCACACAATCTCAACTTTTGTAGCTCTGAATCAACCATACTGTAACATCACCCAACATACTATTGAAAAATGCTACTCCGAAAATCCACTGCATAGATTCTATACTGAACCCTAGTCTACGCAGTATCGCTTCAAATAACACGCTCAACCTCAAGTTGAGTCATGCCACACTAACTTTATCCTTTTAGCACAACTTTAAGTGGAAGAAGTAATTAAAAACAATTGTGAACCAGCATACTAAACACACAACACTACTATGCGCGCAAGCATCTTGGTGTCACATGCAAATTATGATTTCCTTGCGCGCAAGGCCTATTTCCATGTACGCACACATGAGTTCCAACCTCCTGTGAATACATGATACTTTCCTATGCACCCAACCATTCAATCCTTGCCTCGGAGACTCATGACCAATATCAAAGGATAACTTAACAGGTAAAACTAACAATAACTGTCATACTTAGACACAACTAAAATAATGATTATCAACATCACACTTACATGTACAAGCAGCATTAGATAGAATAACAACAATTACTTATATGCGACAACATACAAGAATTAACCACATAGATAAATAAGCACACAGTAAATGAGACAAGCACATAAATAACACGTATCTTTTATGCAAGTCACCAATTGCACGTAGACCTCATACATTCCTCCCAGCCATAGACTCAGTTGCTCATAAGTTTTCAGCAACAGGTCACCCCCGAGTTGGGGCTTAACTCCACCAAGGAAAAAGGGTTCCTATTGATAGGCTAAGGTCTAATTCTCAACAGAATTGCTCAATCCAAGGTGTTCGTTGCTGCAACTAGCCTACACTCTCTCATTCCCCATGCACCTGTCACACCCAAGAAAGTGTGCCCCTTCTCTGATCAACAGTCGCTCGGCTGCCCCACTTCCCTTATAGGGTTACCAGCAACAGACCAGACATGAAGTCTTTGAGCCATACGACTAATTCTCAATGCACTAGGGAACAATTCTCAACAAAAATATCACTTGGAGAGTATGCTCATGGGCCTGACAACCCGCTTCTTCAACATCAAATCTCTCACCTAGAGAGACTGCTCATGGGCCTGACAACCCGCCTCTTCGACAGTAAAACTCGAATTACAATCCAAAAAAACCATTACAAGATCCTCTGTGCAAATAAGGTAATAGTCGTCCTCTCCCAGATGGTATGATCCCCTTCTGCACACCAAAGTGAATAATGAATCATCCCCCCAAAATACACTGAGGCCAGTAATATATATTGCATGTCTTCAACTCGACACGTGTCACCTTCATAAGTAGCTTTAAGCCACTTGGTGACATGTTCCCAACCCCTCGAGAACTTAAGATAAAATAATTATTCATAACTTACACTTATCCGTAAATATTATAAAATGTTCCCTAAGACTTAAGTCTCGCCATACCCCCCTTTTCCCTTTTTCCGATGGACTTATCCCCCCATATCTTTTCGTTCGAGTTTGTCTACGCACAACGATGTAATATTATATTAAGAACTTGAGTATGATTGCTTTTACATGGATATGTCCACTTGCCTATTTGCATCTCGACTCACCAGCCTCATAACCACACAGGCTCTCCGGCCTCAATACATATACATCCATATATATACATATATATAACGTGCTCGATGTGCACTCCCAGGTTATTCATGTGCACTTACCCAAGTGCGCTCAACACTGTGAAATGTGTGCACCCTTTCTTTGATGTGAAACCATGCACACTTACCCACGTGCACGCAACACTATGAAATGTGTGCACCCTTTCTTTGATGTGCAACCATGCACACTTACCCAGGTGCACACAACACTATGAAATGTGCACACCTTTTCATTGATAACAATTATTCGCACACTTACCCAGGTGTGCACAAAACCAAAACTAGGTGCCAACAACTCACCAGCCTATATGTGCATTTACATTTACAATTGGTACCAATGGATCACCAACCTATATGTACGATTACAAAGGGTTCAAATTAGGGACATTACAAAGAATCAGGTTATGATATAAACTACAGGGAACATTTATGGAGCAATGGTCAATGAGACCCGTGAGACCTACAATAGTAAAAACTTACAATGACAAAAAAGAATCATTTAAAAAGTATTATTACTAAACATGTTTTCTATAATATGTCCCAAAAATTAACAAATTAAATTTTTTTGTTATATTTACTTTCATGTCGATTTAAAGAAAATGATTGTGCTTTTTTGTTTTTCAGTAAGATTATGCAAATTCCAAGGGATAAACGAGAGAAAAAACAAGACATGCCGATAGGGATGTCCAAAAAAGTGTACAAGGATATGGTAAAAGAAATGAACATAATTGCATTGCAAGAGGAGTTGTCCCAACAACAAAGTGCATTAGAGGCATGTAATCATTGATTTATTCTTTTATGTACATCGAATTTAATCATCACATGAAATACTAATTTTCAGTTGTTTTGCTGCAGAAAAGAAAAAAAATGGAACCCATTCAACACATAAGACGAGGAATAAAATGGTTGATCACAAAGTTTGTGAGTACTTACGCTTTCATCCTTACTTAAGATTTCATCTTTGTTGTGATCTTTATATTTAAATAATTAATTTACACTTGTCCATGGATGTCTTCTAATAGGTGCTAACATACAAAAAAATCCAACTAAAGAATAGATCAACAATGGGTTAAGTATGGATTGTGAGTATATGTTGAAGTATCAAGGTTTAATTGAACAATTTGTAAGTAGCTATATTGTATAAATTCTCTTGTTTTATAATTAATAGAACAACGAGACACCTTTATATTAATTATATTGACTATGTTTTGTCATGGCGTATTAAACATGCAGGAAACAAAGTATGGAGTGCAACCAACATAAGAGATTTTAAGAGATGGCATGCATCATTGCTTTGCAAGAATGTGTATTTTTTATGAAACAGTTGCTGCTATGGTATGTTTTTTTATTTATGCAATCATATATATTCTACTATATAAATGCAGACATACTTATTACATTGTATTTCTATGTTTGTAGATAGAAAATAAACAGGTGAAACATAAAAAATAAGTCAAGCAAGAAAACATTAGGTTAAATAACCAATGTACAATATCGCCTACAAATGATAAAGAAATGAGGCATGCATGCAACTCGAGTGATGACAACAGTTCATGTGATGAATGACAATCAATATAGTTGAAAATTACTGCAAGTTTTATGTTTTGGAATATTTGTCTATGAAAATCAGGGATTTTGTTTAATGTACATGACATATTATCCCATTGCATGAGGAAATGCTACCAATATGTGTAAAAATTACATATTGGTTGCATTATGATTATTTTGGACCTTTATATTGTCCCATTTTGTATGACGATGGGTTTCTTACTCATATATAATAAAATGAGTTTTTTATTTTATTGCATTGACGAATGTTGTAAAATGTTGCATTGTCGATTAATTAATATATGGATGATTTACATTGTTACAAATAACAAAGGTGTAATCTGTTGGATAACACATTAATGCAATCACTATATCAAAATGCAATAATAAAATTATAAAAATCAATATTATTATAAAAAATATTTGATTTTGAGATGATTAATTGAAATTTTGTCCCCATTTCGGGTGATAGTGGAGGGAGTCATGCCAGCCCCCTGGCTAGAGGAGACCATGCGTCAAGACAACACACTCTCCAATGCAAAACCTAGGGTGATCGAAAATCCCCCCTCCTATGCGTGAAATTAATACGACAGAATACACCATTATCACGGTCCATCTCGTCGATCCTTTGGGGTTTAATGGTATCTGTTTGATGCGAGAGAAATGCACTGGTGGTAATTTAATGTAGCAAAGAGTTGAGCCCGGTCACACTCGCGGTTGGCCTCATATGGAGATGGACGCATCACTCGAAGGTCAATCCTTCCTGGAGATAGAGGAAGATGCATTCTGCATGACATCTGGCAATTTAAGGTATGGTAGTGGCGAGGGTACTATAGCACGAGTTTCAGATAATTGGCTAGTTTGTGATGGCCAAGAATTTAAAATCAGGAGGCATGCCATTCGAATTTGTGGCACTCCAAGTTTTTTTAGGATCTTTGGCTCTTGGTGTGGTCAGCTTTCTCCAAACTTGGGAAACCCTCCTCACTACAACGCAGACT
>ML803760.1:105254-124230 GCA_009831015.1 Picea engelmannii | reverse complement strand
GGGATCATTGGGGCGGCGGGAGCCCCCGACCAAAATTTTTGGGTTGTTTTTTATCCACTTTTTGGCATGTTTTGTTGTTTTCAGCCTATGGTTTTTCGATCCATTGTAATCTAATCCTGGGTAAGAGATTGGGGGTTGTAATCTAATTTTGGTTAATGGATTATGGTTTTGGTTGCCATGAAATGCATATACTGTATTGTGAATGGTGGATTTAATATAATGAAGAAGATAGAGGTGAGGCTCTAAGGTATGTTGGTTTTCCTAGTTAAGGGTTTCCAAGGTAGATCTTTGTGTATTGTGTGTGTGTCATTTTTGTTCTTTCTATTTTGCTTAAGAATTTATATGCATTGTTTCACTTCAAAGGTTTCAAACTTATATTTGGTTTCAAAATGAGATTATTAGCTTCAGGGGGGCACTGCTAAGGGTTCAACTTGTTTTTTATAGAGCAATTTTATCTTGGGTCTGTGATAAATTTGGTTTTAGTGGGAGCTCTATGGTGGTGATTCTTGTGTTGGAGGAGAATGGTGAGCAATTCTAGAATCAAGATTGAGAGATTTTATGGTGAAAGCTTTGAGTTATGGAAGTTGAAGATGGAGGAACTTCTTGTAGAAAAAGAATAGTGGGTCATTATGGATCTTGGTTCTACACCTACATGTATGGTGTTAGAAAACTGGATGATGTTGGATAGGAAGATAGAGAGTAAAATCTCATTATGTCTTTCAAATTCGGTGTTACCTAATTTCTTGGGAGAAGCTACAACCAAGGAGTATCAATCTAAGTCCCTGTTAAACAAATTTTTCCTTCGAAAGAAGTTGTACCTCATAAGGATGAATAATGGAGACTCCATGATAGAGCATATAAATGCCTTTAACATAGTGGTAAGTCAATTGTTTTCCATCGACATTAAAATTTCAGACGAAGGTAAGTTCATTAGTTTACTATGTTCTTTTCCAGATTCATGGGATAGTCTAGCTATAACTATTGGGAGTAATGCAGCCACATTAAAGTTTGATGATGTAATTGCATCCTTGTTATCGAAAGAAATGAGGCATTAAAACCATGTATAGTCAGAGCATGGATGCCTTATCTATAAGAGGTCATCCCCAATATAGAAATAAAAATAAGCCGGGGGGGAATATAAATCTAGAGGTAGGTCTAAATATCTAGGAAAATATTTAAGGAAATGATGGAAATGTGGTAAATCTTGGAATTATAAGAAGACTTTTAGATCCAAAATCCTAATAAAGGGAAGGGATCTAATGATATTCCTTCCACATAAGGGAATACCTCATCAAAGGAAGGAGGAGACGTGTACTCAGTTTCTACAAGCACACATTCAAATCATGATGTATTGATCGACTCATGCACTTCTTTTCATATGACTCCTCACAGGGAGTGGTTTTGTGAATATGAAAAATATAATGGAGGTGATGTTTTCTTAAGAGATGACTCGATAGCTAGAATCACAAGACGTCGAAGAGTTAATTTGTTTCTTAAGGATGGAAGGACTAGAACACTCCCCGGAGTTTTGCACATTCCAAAGCTATCTAGAAACTTAATATCTATAAGTATGACGAGTGATGTAGGTATACATACTATGTTTGAAAAGGAAACTTTTAAAATGGTTTGAGGAGCATTGGTGTTGATGAGGGAAGTTTGGAATGGAAGTTTGTACAAGCTATTGAGAAGCGCTAGCATTGATGGGTGTAATAGTTCTATTGTTCTTGAGGGTGGAAATGAAGAAGAAAGAACCCCTAATGTCTCTGTATGAAAGAAAATGCTATGGCATCAAAAACTGGGGCATATTGGAGAGAAGGGCCTTCAATCATTACATGATAAAAGTATGGTTGAAGGTATGTCCAATTTCACACTAGATTTCGACTTCTGTGAACATTGCATATATGGTAAACAAAATTGGGTAAGATTTTCATCTAGTGCTACAAGAGCAACAAGAATTTTATATTTGATACACAGTGTTGTGTGTGGACATGTGCCTCTTCCATCATTAGGAAAATTTGTGTATTATGTTTCATTCATATATGGTTTTTCAAGGTACTCATGAATTTATTTCCTCCCACAGAAATCTAAGATCTTTTATAAATTTAAAGAGTTTAAGGCTCTTGTAGATAATAAGACATAGAAGAAAATAAAGGTGTTGAAGAAAAATAATGGTGGAGATTCCTATGGAAATAAATTAAAGGAATTATGTAATAAGTGTGGAAAAGAAAGGAAAAAGACTACTCCATGCACACCTCAATAGAATGGAGTTGTAGAAAGAATGAGTAGGACGTTGATGGAAAAGGCAAGGAGCATGCTCAGTGGTGTCGAGTTAGGACATGAATTATGGGCAAAGGCAATGGATAATGCATGTTACTTTGTAAATTGATATATGCTCCCAAGCAATTTTGGCCATGAACTAGGGTTTTACGTTTCTTGTTTGGTGTTTTTTTTTGCAGGTTTTAATTACATAAAGATGTGTTGAAGTGTTTTGATGAGTTTTATTGCATAGATGACATCACAACAAGTCTGGAACACAAGATACTAAATAAAATACACAAACAAAGATAACAAGCTTCAAATATGACCTATATTTAACAACATAAGTGATCTTCATGCATGGATCTGCAGATCTAGTACAATATAGAAAGATATGGAGCCTCTTGGAGCTTCACCAACTGAATATGGATTATTACCAGATCAATGTGATTCCCTTTATAGTTGGAACCCTCAGATCTGAGCAGGTAACTCTCTGTGTATCTAGATTTGGGACTGGTATGGCCCTGGCTGGCTGGATAAACTCAATATTTCAGCCCTCTAGTCAATGACCTCCAAATATCTCCAAAATACAGTCAAAATGTAGATCATGTGCCAAGTATATGGATGGGAGCAAGCTAGGGTTAAAACCCTTGAGTCCTCCTCCAGATCTCTAATCCTCCTCAATGAGAGTTGCGCCCTCCTTCAGAAATTCGGCCAAGCCACCAAAAATCATATAATAAGAGAAACCCTAAAGTAAAGGCTGCAAAAGGGTGTTATGACCCTATCAATGAACCTTGTAACAAGTGGAAAGGTTGATCTAGCCTCCCTAGAGCAAATCGAACACTTCTTCCCTTGGAGTTGTGCCCCATTGCTGAAAATACTTCAAATTTTCACTCTAGCCTCCAAATCCCGAGTGACGAATACATGTGAATGGATAGAATGGTGAGGGATTGATCTTGCACCTCCTTGGCCAAGCTTAGACTAGGAACGAAGGAATATTTCACCTCATTGCTGGCCTCTATGGTTTCTTGATTCAAAACCCTCAAAACTTAAGTTGTAGAGCTCAAGTGATCACAATGAGAAAATAGACAAGAATGAGGAGTGAGGCACCTCCTCTCTCTTTTATACCTCCTAATCTAATTTTCAATTGAGTTTCCTTTTTTCTTTTTACTAAGGTTGTGATTTGATTTTTCACTTAAGTTACCTTCACCTTTTTGTTTCTTCTTGAAAGACACTTTTTAATAGAATCACTTTAATTCCTTAAGTGACTTTTATTGCCTCAACCCCTTTTTAACCATGGGACTATAGTCTAGAGGGGTGACTAGACTACTTAGTCCATCTTTGTTGTTTTCAAGGAGAGGGGAACATTACAATCTCCCCTACTAGAAATTTCTTTCCCACAAGCAATCTTGAACCTGTCTGGTGTATCACCTGTTCATTCTCCCAAGAGGCATCTTCTATAGGTAGATTTTTCCATTTAACCAAGTATTCCTTGATGATCTTGCTTCTTAGTTGTTTCACCCTTGCTTCAAAAATCTCTTCTGGTATCAAGATCAAGTGCCCCTCCCCATCAATAGGTGGTAGCTCATCATTAGCTACGACATGATGTCCCGAGGCTCTTTTCAAGCAAGATACATGGAAGACATTGTGAATTTTGCTTCCTTGGGGTAGTTCTAACTCATATACCACTGACATAACTTTCCTTTGCACTATATATGGACCATATAACCTCGGTTTTAGATTTTATACGCCCTTACTCTTAAGGGATGATTGTTTGTATGGTTGTGGTCTCAAGTACACCAAGTCCCCTACCTCAAATGTGATCTCCACCCTGTGTTTATCAACCTACAATTTTTATCGATTATATGCCTTGTGCAAATGATCTTTGAGTTCCTTGAGAATGTCTTGGCTCTCTCATATCCATTATTTAGCTATAGGAGCTCTGTTGTCTCCAAATACAATCTCAACGAAGGTGAGGAGTTCATAACTATATAAAGCTTTAAAAGGAGACATGTCAATAGACATATGATGAGTAGTGTTGTAGCAATATTCTCCTAAATAAAGTAATCTGACCTATGCTTTTATCTGCCCCAATACATAATTGTGGAGATACATCTCCACCCATTTGTTTACAATCTCAATTTTCCCATCTGTTTGTGGATGGTAGCTAGTGTTGGGATTTATAGTAGTGCCTACTAGCTTAAACAACTCCTGCCAAAAGACACTCATGAACTTGTTGTCCCTGTCACTCACTATATTCTTGGGTAGCCCATGTAACCTAAAGACCTCTCTGAAAAATGTGTATGCCAACTGAGATGCGTTGAAGTCCATGGAGATAGCAAAGAAGAGTGCAAATTTGGTCAAACGGTCAACCACCACAAAGATGCAATCCTTCCCTTGAGTTTTGGGAAGACCTGTAATAAAATCCATAAATGCACTCTCCCATTTGTGCTCGGGAATAAGGAGGGGTTGTAATAGACCTGCAGGATGTGTGTGTTCATCCTTGCTCTGTTGACAAAGGGTACATTCCTTGATATAGCGCATAACCTTTCCCTTCAAGCCCTTCCAAGCAAATGTTTCCCTGATCTGTCTATATGTTTTAAGAAATCCTTGATGGCCTGATAAGGAAGAATCATGGAATGCTTGAAGCACTTTCCTTTTGAATGAGGATCTTGGAACCAAAAAAAACCTTCCCTTGTAATAAATAACATCATCCATAATCATGTACCTTTCATCCTATATCTGTCCATCCATCAATTCACACGCAAATTTGTTCTTTGAGTATTCTACCAATAAGAGAGACTTCCAATCAACAGATATTTCGGACATAGAGTATGTTGAAGGCCTTATGGATAAGGCATATGCCACAAAATTATTTTTCCCTTTAACATACTCAATGTAAAAGTTATATGCTTGGATTTTGCTTACCCACTTTTGTTGCCTTTCATTAAGATAATTCTGTGCAAGGAAGTATTTGAGACTGTTATGGTCGGTCCTGACCACAAATTTATCTCCCACTAGATATTTTCTGAATTTGGTGAGAGCATGCATTATGTCTAGCATTTATTTGTCATAAATGGTGTACAACAATTCAGGACCCCTCAATTTTCGGCTCTCATAGGCAATAGGATTCTTATTTTGCATGAGCACTGCTCCAACACCTTCCCCCGATGCATCACACTCTAAAATGAAAGGTTGATAAAAATCAGGTAAAGATAGCACAAGACAAGTACTCATCACCTTCTTAATTTTCTCAAATGTTGAATGGGCTTCATCATTCCATTCAAAGGCTCCCTTTTTGGTCAGATTAGTTAGGGGTGCGCAAAGTTGAGAGAACCCTTTGAAAAATTGATCTGGATAGCGGGAGTCAGAAAAACATGATTTCAGCAAAGATCATCAAGCGGTTGGACCTGCCAATGACACCACACCCACAACCCTACACCATCAGTTGGCTTCACCAAGGAAGAGATATTTGTGTCGGCCAACAATGTCATCTACCCTGCAACATCAAGCCTTTCAAAGATGAGGTGTTGTGTGATATTGTTCCCCTTGAATTTTGTGATGTTTTTTTAGGACAACCATATTTGTGGAAGCATCATGTTGTGTATGAGTCTAGACCCCGCAGTGTTATTATTACTTTGGGTATACAATTGTACAGGATACCAGAGGTAGCGTCGCCTACTGTTATTTCTTTAATCTTTGCTAAGCAATGCAGTAAGGTCATCTCACAGACCAAGAAGTTCGTCTTCTTTTTTATCCGTGCTCACAGTAACCAAAAGGTCGTTGCCACATCTGTGGCCTCTACACAGAGCCTCTATTTGTATAAAAATCAAGTGGATGGGATCGTGGAAGAATACAGAGACATATTATCCTCACCTACAAGGGTACCAACACACTTCCAAGTCAAGCATCCAATTGATCTAACCCCTGACGCACCTCTATCTAATGGACCAATCTATCGTCACTCGTTGATGGAAAATGACGAAATCAGGCGACAGATCCAAGAGCTGCTTCAAAAGGGGCACATCAGACCTAGCTCCTCCCCTTGCGAAAGCCCAATTGTACTAGTGTAGAAGAAGGATGTGACGTGGCGACTCTGCATTAATTGCAGAGCCTTAAATAAAATCACAGTCAGGAACCGGTACCCCATTCCTAGGATTGATGACCTTCTTGACCAACTCAAGGGAGAAACGTTCTTCAACAAGATTGACCTAAAGTCTGGCTCCCATTAGGTTCCCATCGAACCAAATGATGTATGGAAGACAACCTTCAAATCTAAAGAAGGTCTCTTCGAATGGATAGTCATGCCCTTTGGCTTAACAAATGCACCAACCACTTTCATGAGGTTAATGGATGATGTATTCAGACCCTTCACCAACTCCTTTGTGGTGGTATATTTGGATGACATCCTCGTCTTCAGTAGAACGTGGGAGGAGCACATGCAACATATTAGCAGGTTTTTAGCACTCGACGGCAACACAAGCTATCTGCCAACTTGGAAAAATGCTCCTTTGGCATGAACAGGGTCCAATACTTGGGCTACATTGTTGATGAGAATGGGGTACATGTTAATCCAACTAAGATCCAAGTCATTCGTGACTAGCCATCCCCGACCACACTGACCGAGCTTCGGAGCTTCTTGGGACTAGCCAACTTCTACAGACGGTTCGTATTGGGATTCTCCCAAATTGCATGGACCCTCAGCCAAGTGACCAAGGGCGATGGTAGGGCCAAGTTCATGTGGGGGAAGGAGAAACAATGAGAATTCGATGATCTAAAGCGTCGCTTGTGCTCAGCTCCAGTACTCTCCTTGCTCGATCTGCAACAACTGTTAGAGATTGAGACTGATGCATCTGACTATGTTGTGGGCACAGTTCTCACTCAGCACGGACATCCGATGGCATACCATAGTGAGACACTCTCTGATATTGTCTATAAATACCCCACCTATGACAAGGAAATGTATTCCATTGTACAAGCATGTCGTCAATGGAAACATTACATTATGGTAAAAGAGATGATCATACACACTTATCACAAGCCTCTACCATTCATATAGACACAATGGAAATTGCAGAACGACTGCCATCAGAAGTGGTCCACCTACCTGCAGCAGTTCCATCTCATAATCAAGTATAAGAAAAGTATCTCCAATCATGTCGTTGACTGCCTCAGTCGGCCTTATGTGGTTGTACTCACCATTGTGCTCCATTCCTGTGGACATGAAGCATCTGGGTGGCCCCAACTTTATCAGCAAGATCCAGACTTCTCCACCACCTATCAGCTCTTGGGTACAGGTGCAAGTGTCACCGATTTTCACATTCAGGATGGACTGTTATGCCACATGGTCCATCTTTGTGTTCCTACAAGTGATCGTACAAAGATGATTTGGGAATCCCACTACAATCGGATGGCAGGACATTTTGGTGTGGAGAAAACTGTGGTCGTTCTTCAAAAACATTTTTATTGGCCAAAACTTCGACAGGACGTCAACAAGTATATCAGATCTTGCACTGCATGTGCCATTTCCAATCCAACCATCAAGAAGCAAGGCTTATACACCCCTCTTCCTATTCCCGACAAGCCTTGGGAATCCATCTCAATGGATTAGATGTTTGGCTTGTCATCCACTAAGCAAGGAAATGACTGCGTATTTGTGGTCGTTGATCGGTTTTCGAAGATGGCCATCCTCATAGCCTGCAAGAAGAATACCACAACGGAAGATACTGCCAAGCTCTTCTTTGAATGAGTGTGGGTCCACTTTGGAATACCACAAACCATCATATCTGACCAAGACAACAGGTTCCTCAACACATTTTGGTCGAGTCTCTAGTCTCTGTTGGACACCAATCTCACAAAATCCATTGCTTTTTACCCCCAAACCGACGACCAAACAGAGGTCGTCAATCAGATGATTGTGCACATCCTACACATGTACAATTCTAAGAATCCACGTACATGGGACAAGAGTCTCCCTATGTTCAACATAGTTACAATAGGGCTCTCCATAGCTCCACTGACCATAGCCCATTTCAGGTGGGTATGGGATTCCAACCCTTGGGACCCATTGATGTTGCACTTCCTCTTGCCACCACACACACAGACTCTTCCCATGATCAGCCTACGATTGACAAAGCCACCAGATTCATTGAGCGGATTCAACACATCTGCCAACAGGTCTAGGAGATTTTGCAGAAATCCAATGGTAAGTAAAAGAAGCGCCATGATAAACACAGGGTACCACACCAGTTTCAGGTTGACTACAAAGTCTGGTTACATTTGCAGAAGGCGCATCTCATGGGGCCCCATCGAAAGCTTTGCTCACTTCGCTATGGGGCTTAAACTATCACCAAGGCTATGGGTAGCAATGCTTTTGAGCTCAAGACTCCACCCTTCCTTAGCCTGCATCCAATGTTCAATGTGGACCTCCTTCGGCTATATTTTCCACCATTATTGGACACCTCGGAGATCGCAGAACAGATGACACCAACAGAGCTCAACCCTAACTACATGTAACAAGCAACCACCGATCAGATAGTGGACACACAAGTCAAGGGAACTCGCCAGCAGAGGATCTAGCTTTATCGGGTTGTCAAGGCAGGGAAACTCATACACCAAGGAAAGTGGCTTACCCGAGGCCAAATCCAACAGAATTTTCCTTGCCTTATGGGGGAACTCAATGCAATGGAGACCATTGCTTCCTAAGGGGGGACGATTGATCTAGGTGGATATTGGTGGCCACCCATCTATTCCAACTGGCTCCTTTTTTCCATTTTTGTTCAGCACATTCTTATGTACTTCTTTGTAATTGTGGGTTCTACACTTCTGGGGATGTCTGAATCCCCACACATCCTCCAGGTGGATATTGGTGGTCTCTCGCCTAATCCAACTGGCTTATTTTATATGTTTTCATGTCAGCACATCTTATTGTACTTCCAGGGCCCTAAACGTTGTTTTTTTGTCTCACCACAGTCAAACTGTAGATGCAATCAGAGTTTGATGGTGGAATGTGTAGTTCTATGAAAGACCTTTCCAAAGGGCTATCACATGCCTAAAATGAAGGTCGTATGCAAAATTTACGACCCTGGGAAGTTGAGGTACCAACTTACACCAACTTAACCATAGGGGCCCACATGACTTTTGGTGTTTCACCTTCTAGGGTTAGGTTTTTGGATGTCTATGGTTTTGGCATTCATGAGTAATATCACAAAGGCCTCTGGAGCCTCATTGTAATCAATTTTGCTCAATGGATGTGTGTAGTAGACACATCTCTTCTCAGAGATAGCTACCACCATTTGAGCAAGTGTTTTCAGTTCTATAGTTTTACAGTTTCAGCCTATTTCATTATTCAATAGAAGATATTGTTCCCTGGATATCTTTGTTATTCTTCATATCTTTGTATTTATTGTATTCAGTCTGTTAATTAGTTTGTTCCGCTCCTAAATCTAGATTAGTTTCAGCCTACATGGGATTCCTTCCAATTCTATTCTGCAATTTTACAGTTTCAGCCTACATGGGATTCCTTCCGAGACGCCATCAAAGAACAGTACTACCATGTTGGAATCTATGAGGACCAATACACCAGATGGACCACCCTACGTCAAGAAAGGGACCATACAGTACCATATTGCACCAATATTTTCCATACCTTGCACACCAAATTGGTTATCAAAGATTTTGAGCATCATCTGGTGCTCAAAAACCGCGGTTGTTTGCAAAGATACATTCAAACAGAAATGGAGTTTTTGGACATCGCCTCATTGGGAATGACTTATAGATACGGGGTCAAGATCGAGCAGAGATTTAAGCAGAAAAGGCAAGATTTTGGATCTGCAAACCCCTCATAGCCGAAGCAGGGCAAAGGCATCCCCAACCTACACAACAAGGGACCAAGTTGAGATGGTCTCCCTCAGGACAACCAGTCCAAGCCACAACACAAGAAGGGAAATGAGAATACGAATAAGGACATGGGAAAATGGTGTGAGTACCATAAAATCCCTTGGCACAACACTGAAGAATGTCGCTCCAAGAAGTCACTCATAGTCGAACTGAAGGCTTTCGAGTCAGAGGTCGATTCTGATTCTGAATCAAATCCTAAAGGAGGGAAGCAGATTATCGATGTTGAACCCAGTGCCACTTTCACTACCACCAAAGTCTGACCAAGCAAACCAGAAGAACCAGAGGAAGGAAAATGCCTCTTTCACTCACAAATGTGGGTAAAGGGGGCTCCACTTCATTTCATTGTCGATAAAGGGATTCAAAAGAACCTGATTTCAGTAGAGATCGACAAGCGGTTGAACCTTCTAATGACATCACACCTGCAGCCCTACACCATCAGCTGGCTTCACCAAGAAAGAGATCTTCGTGTCAGCCAACAGTGTTGTCTTCCCTACGGCATCAAGCCTTTCAAAGATGAGGTATTGTGTGATATTTCTCACCTTGAAGTTTGTGATGTTATTTTAGGACAACCATATTTGTGGAAGCATCATGTTGTGTATGAGTCTAGACCCCGTAGTGTTATTATTGCTTTGGGTAGACAATTGTACAGGATACCAGAGGTAGCGTCGCCTACTGATATTTCTTTAATCTCTTCTAAGCAATGCAGTAAGGTCATCTCACAGACCAGGAAGTTCGTCTTCTTTGTGATCTGTGCTCATAGTAAGCAGAAGGTCATTGCCACATCTGTGGCCTCTACACAGAGCCTCTCTTTGCAGCAGAAGCAAGTGGACGGGATCGTGGAAAAATACAGACATCTTATCCTCACCTACAGGGGTATCGACACACTGTCAAGTCAAGCATCCAATTGATCTGACCCCCGACGCACCTCCACCTAATTGACCAATCTATCATCGCTCGCTAATAGAAAATGAAGAAATTGGGCGACGGATCGATGAGTTGCTTCAAAAGGGGCACATCAGACCCATCTCCTCCCCTTGTGGAAGCCCAATTGTACTGGTGCAGAAGAAGGACGAGACATGGTGACTCTCCATTGATTGCATAACCTTAAATAAAATCAAAGTTAGGAATCGGTACCCCGTTCCTAGGATTTATGACCTTCTTGACCAACTCAAGGGGGAAAAGTTCTTCAGCAAGATTGACCTAAAGTCTGGCTACCACCAAATTCCCATCGAACCAACTGATGTATGGAAGATAGCCTTCAAATCTAAAGAAGGTTTCTTCGAATGGCTAGTCATGCCCTTTGGCTTAACAAATGCACTAGCCACTTTCATGAGGTTGATGGATGATGTATTCAGACCCTTCACCAACTCCTTTGTGGTGGTATATTTGGATGACATCCTCATCTTCAACAGAACGTGGGAGGAGAACATGCAGCATATTCAACAGGTTTTAAGCACTCTACGGCAGCACAAGCTATATGCCAACTTGGAAAAATGCTCTTTTGGCATGAACAGGATCCACTACTTGGGCTATATTGTTTATGAGCATGGGGTACATGTTGATCTAGCGAAGATCCAATTCATTCGTAATTGGCCATCCCCGACCACACTGACTGAGCTTCAGATCTTCTTGGGATTATCCAACTTCTACCGACGGTTCATGTTGGGATTCTCCCATATTTCATGGGCCCTCAGCCAAGTGACCAAGGGATATAGTAGGGCCAAGTTCCTGTGGGGGAAGGAGCAACAACGAGCATTCGATGATCTAAAGCATCGATTGTGCTCAGCTCCAGTACTCTCCTTACCCGATCTGCAACAACCGTTCGAGATTGAGACTGATGCATATGACTATGTTGTGGGCATAGTTCTCACTCAATATGGGCATTCGGTGGCATACCATAGTGAGACACTCTCCGATATTGTCTGGAAATACCCCACCTATGACAAGGAAATGTATTCCATTGTACAAGCTTGTATTCAATGGAAACATTACATTTTGGGAAAAGATATGATCGTACACACTGATCACAAGCCTCTGCAGTTCATACAGACACGGGGGAAATTGCAGAACGATCACCATCAGAAGTGGTCCACCTACCTACACCAGTTCCATATCAACATCAAGTATAAGACATGTATCTCTAATCATGTCCCTGACTGCCTCAGTCGGCCTCCTGTGGCTGCACTCACCATTGTGTTCCATTCTTGTGGACATGAAGCATCCGAGTGGCCCCAACTTTATCAGCAACATACGTTCTTCACCACCACCTATCAGCTCTTGGGTACAGGTGCAACTGTCACCGATTTTCACATTCAGGTTGGACTCTTATGCCACCTGGGGCATCTCTATGTTCCTACAATCAAGTGTGCAAAACTGATTTGGGAAGCCCACTACAGTCGGGTGGTAGGACATTTTGGCGTGTAGAAAAATGTGTCATTCTTCAGAATAATTTTTATTAGTTAAAACTTCGACAGGACGTCAGCAAGTATATCATATATTTCACTTCTTGTGCTATTTCCAATCCAACCATCAAGAGTAAGGCTTATGCACCCCTCTTCCTATTCCCGAGAAGCCTTGGGAATCTATCTCAATGGATTACATGTCTGGCTTGACATCCACCAAGCAAGGAAATGATTGTGTATTTGTGGTCATTGATCAGTTTTCGAAGATGGCCATCCTCACAGCCTACAAGAAGAATATCACAACGAGAGATATTGCCAAGATCTTCTTCGAACGAGTGTGGGTCCACTTTGGGATACCATAGACCATTATCTCTGACTGAGACAACGGGTTCCTCAGCACATTTTGGTCAAGTCTCTAGTCTCTATTGGACACCAAGCTCACAAAATCTATCGCTTTCCACCCCCAAACCAACGACCAAACATAGATCGTCAATCGAATGATTGTGCACATCATGCAGATGTACAATTCTAAGTATCCATGTACATGGGACGAGAGTCTCCCCTATGTTCAACATAGTTACAATAGGGCTCTCCATAGTTCCACTGACCATAGCCCATTTCAGGTGGGTCTGGGATTCCAACCCTTGGTACCCATTGATGTTGCACTTCCTCTTGCCACCACACAGACAAACCCTTCCACTGATCATTCTGCGATCGACAAAGCCACCATATTCATTGAGTGGATTCAACACATCCGCCAACAGGTCCAGGAGATTTTACAGAAATCCAATGCTAAGTATAAGCAACACCATGATCAACACAGGGTACCACACCAGCTTCAGATTGGCGACAAAGTATGGTTACATTTGCAGAAGGAGCGTATCACAAAGCCCCACCGGAAGCTTCTCCCACTTCATTATGGGCCTTACACTATCACCAAGGTTGTGGGTAGCAATGATTTTGAGCTCAACACTCCACCCTTCCTTGGCCTACATCTAGTGTTCAATGTGGACCTCCTTCGACCATATTTTCCACCATTATTCGACACCTCAGAGATCACAGAATAGCTGACACCAACAGAGCTCAACCATAACTTCATGGAACAATCATACACTGATCAGATAGTGGACACACAGGTCAAAGGCACTCGCCAGCAGAGGATCCAACTTTATCGGGTTATCAAGGCAAAGCAACTCCTACACCAAGTAAAGTGGCTCACCCGGGGCCAAATATAGCAGAAGTTTCTTCACCTAATGGGGGAACTCAACGCAATGGAGACCATTGCTTCCTAAGGGGGTAGGATTGATCCAGGTGGATATTTGTGGCCACCCACCTATTCCAACTAGCTCCTCTTGTCCATTTTTGTTCAACATGTTCTTATGTACTTCTTTGTAATTGTGGGTTCTACACTTATAGGGTTGTCTGAAGCCCCACACATCCTCCAGGTGGATACTGGTGGCCTCTCGCCTAATCCAACTGGCTTATTTTGTATGTTTTCATGTTAGCACATCTTTTTGTACTTCCAGGGTCATTTTGGGGCCCTAAACGTTGTTTTTTTGGCTTGCCACAGTCAAACTGTATACAGAGTTAGAGTTTGATGGCAGAATGTGTATTTCTCTGAAAGACCTTTCCAACGGGCTATCATGCGCCTAAAACAGAGGTCTTATGCAAAAGTTACGACTCTAAGAAGTTGAGGTACCAACTTGAACCAACTTAACCATAGGGGCCCACATGACTTTTGGTGTTTCACCTTCTAGGGTTAGGTTTTTGGATGTCTATCGTTTTGGCATTCATGAGTAATATAAAAAAGGTCGTTGGAGGCTCATTGTAATTCATTCTGCTCAACGGATGCGCGTAGCAGTCACATCTCTTCTCAGAGATAGCTACCACCATTCGAGCATGTGTTTTTAGTTCTGTAGTTTTACAGTTTCATCCTATTTCATTATTCGATAGAAGATATTGTTCCCTAGATATCTGTGTCATTCTTCGTATCTTTGTGTTTATTGTATTCATTATGTTAATCAGTTCGTTGTGCTCCTAAATCTGGATCAAAAATTTTCTGTAGTAACTGCAGATGCCAAGAAAAAATTTAAGTTATGTAATTGTTATGGGTGTGGGCCAATTACTGATAGCTCGAATATTCTCTTGATGTACATGTACCCCTTTTGTTCCAATAATGTGTCCCAAGTAAAGGACCTTTGTCATTCCAATCTCACATTTTGAATATATGGAATATAAATACTGCTCCTCCATAATTCTCAAAATGTGGTCCACATGTTTGAGATGTTCTTCCCAAGTTTTGTTGTAAATCAGTAAATCATCAAAAAATACAATCATATATTTCCTTAGTTGCTTGTTAAACACATGATTCATGGAGTATTGAAAGGTAGTTGTCGCATTGGTAAGTCCAAAAGGAATAACAAGGAACTCATAGTTTCCAAAATAACATCTAAAGGTTGTCTTGTGTATGTCTTGCTCCCTCATCCTGATTTGATGGTATCCAGAGCGCAAATCAATTTTGTTGAAGTATACTGCACCATACAGTTCATCCAATAGCTCATATATTCTTGGAATGGGGTATATGTTCTTCATGATTATCTTATTCAATGTTTTGTAATCTATGCACATGCACATAGTTCCATCTTCTTTTTGACCAACACAACCGATGATGCGAATGGGCTTGAACTTGGTCTGATATTCCCCATGGCTAGTAATTATTTGATGACACTTTCTATCTCATCCTTGCACTTCTTGGGATGTCGGTAAGGGGTAGTGATGACTAGTTTGGCCCCTTCTTTCAATTCTATAATATGTTCAAACCCCCTGTCTGGTGGTTGCCTTGGAGGAATAGGCTCAAAGGCCATTTTATGCTTGTGGAGGATCCTTTGTATGTTTGGAGGGTATTGATTGTTTTTCCCATCATTTGTGTCCATGATGAAGCATTCAACTACAAATACTATCTCTTATCACCTAAATATGGCATGCATTTTCTTGGTTGTCACCACTCTTGGAGAATCCCCTGTCATCCCTTTAAGCATGACTCTTTTTCCTTCTTCTGTGTTGAAGGACATTTCCATGGTTTTGTAATTACTGGTGATTGACCCCAAGGTTCTAATCCACTACACACCTAAAATGATATTTGTTTCTGGAATTTCCACCACATAAAAGTTATGTATCAAAGTGTACCTGCCCAATGTCAAACTCATATGTGGAATGTACCTATCACAAGCAATAGTGCACCCTCCTGCCACTTCAACCAAGAAGCCCTCTACCATATCCATTCAATGAAGTTATGAGAAGCCCCACCATCTATGAAATTTGTTTCCCGTTGTCCTTGTACAACTCCCTTTATCTGAAAGGTGTTAAATTTAGGCACCCCACTCATAGAGACAATGGTGACCTTTTTTATTCCAACATCAAGGGGTAAGGATGCCCCACTACCTTGTGCATGCAAGGCTTCATATTCCTCCTTGTGGTTGGTCTGCATAGCATGGATAGCTCTAGCCCCTTCCTCATTTGTCTCCTCTTCACTGTCCGATATCACTTTTGTGTAGTGAATTGTCCCCTTGCCTAAACACCTATGACCTGGTTTCCAAGGTTCTTTGCAAGTGAATCAAAGTTGTTTTCTTCGTAAATCCCTTCTTATGGCTTCCTCCAACTTATCCTTGCCTTTATCCATTGGCCTAATGTCACAGCCCCTAGGAATGATATGAGGTTTGGGTGTGAATTTGTTTTTATTTGTTGCCCCAACTAGATCTCTGGTGCGCTCAATAACATCTTGCAAGGTCACAGGATTAAAATCCTTAACCCATCCTCTTACTAGTTCAGTCAATCCATCTATAGACAACATAAGTAATCTAGATTATTCCATATCTGGAACCATCACTGATACTCTTTGAAACTCCTCAATAAAGGCCTCAGCTGAACCTATTTGCTTAAGCTGTGTAAGCTCCCTGAAATGGCGATCTAGGTCTCCTTTGTCAAACATGCCAATGATCCTTTGCATGAATTCTTGATAAGAGGTGATGTGTCCATGGCCCAAGGTGGTTATTCCATGCAACCACCATTCATGTGCCTTCCCCATCAGATATAAATTTGCAAACTTGGTAGCTTCTCTTTCCTCCATAGAATTCAATTGGAGGTAAGCATCCATATTTTGCACCCATGTTGTAACCTGGATTTGATCTGATCCATCAAAGGAGGGTAACTCCATTCTTCCAGCCCTTCGTCCAAGATCATTGACACCTTTGTAGCGCTCCTTGGGTCTCCTTTTCATATTCAAGTGGAAATACTCCCCCATAGAAACTTGTCTCTTGAATCCTGTGCTCATGGCATTGTATTCCCTTTCTACAGTTTCCCACTCATCACCCAAACTTTATGAATCCAAGGCATTATCTTCCCTCCTCTATGTATATAGGAAGGTAAGCAGGTATGACCTAGGGGTGGTCCTGCTAACTGTGTGAGATGGAATTGATATTCCATCATTTGGCCCATGCTCCCCCACATGATCTATATGTATGGACTCCTCATGGTTTCCATTTCCCCCACAAGATCCACCAGCATCATGACTTCCACCAAAAAAGGGTGGGTCTTTACCATGTCTTTGTTCCATCAAATATTGAGAGATAATACCTTGATGTTTACTCTGTTCGTCCAACAAAGATATCATTTTGTCTTGCCCTCTTTGCAAACTAGAAAAGGATAGTTTAAGTTATATATGCCTCAAAGATAGGTGTTTTTTCTTTTCCTAAAGGTTGCACTGCATAGATTCCTGACTATTCTGTAGTGCATTATGCATTGTCTGAGCTACCTTTTTAGCCAAAATTTCGGCCTCTTCAGATGTAGCATTTTATGTTTCATGAGTCTCCTAACTTACGGCTCTTCCCCTTCTGGAATACCTATTAATGGTTGTCCCCCACGGCTTCTTCTCCTGGTCATCTATATTTTGTTCAGGCTGGTGAAGGAAATTCGCTCTGATACCATTGTAATATTCCGAGGCAATTTTGGCCAGGATTAGGGTTTTATGTTTGGTGTTTGGTGTTTTGTTTTGCAGTTTTTAATTACAGAAATATGTGTTGAAGTGTTTTGATGAGTTTTATTGCATAGATGACATCACAACAAGTATGGAACACAAGATAATGAAGAAAATACACGAAGAAAGATAGCAAGCTTTATATATGACCTTTATTTATCAATATAAGTGATCTTCATACATGGATCTATAGATATGGTACAATATAGAAAGATATGGAGCCTCCTGGAGATTCCCCAACTGAATATGGATTATTACAAGATCAATGTGTTCCCCTTTACAGTTGGACCCCTCATATCTAAGCTTGTAACTCTCTATGTGTCTAGATCTAGGACTGGTACGACCTTGGCTGGCTGGATAAACTCAATATTTTGAACCTCTAGTCAATGACCTCCAAATAGCTCCAAAATACAGTCAAAAATGTAGATCAAGTGCCAAGTAGATGGATGGCGGCAAGCTAGGGTTAAAACCCTTAAGTCCTCCTCCATATCTCTAAGCCTCCTCGGTGAGAGTTGTGCCCTCCTTCAAAAATTCGACCAAGACACAAAAAATCATATAATAAGAGAAACCCTGAAGTAAAGGTTGCAAAAGGGTGTTATAACCCTAGCAATGAACCCTATAACAGGTGTAAAGGATGATCTAGCCTCCCTAGAGAAAATCTAACGCTTCTTCCCTTGGAGTTGCGCCCCACTGCTGGAAAATATTTCAAATCTACGCCCTAGCCTCCGAATCATGAGTGATGAATACTTGTGAATGGATAGAATGGAAAGGGAGGGATCTTGCACCTCCTTGGCCAAGCTTGGACCAGGAATAGAGGAATCTTTCACCTCCTTGGCCAATCTTGGACAAGTAACAAAGGAATCTTTCACCTCCTTGCTGGGCTCTAGGGTTTATTGACTCAAAACCATCAAAACGTAAGTTGTAGAGCTCAAGTGATCACAATGAGAAAATAGACAAGAATGAGTGAGGTGCCTCCTCTCTCTTTTATACCTCCCAATCTAATTCTCAGTTGAGTTGCCTTTTTTTCTTTTTACTAAGGTTGTGATTTGGTTTTTCACTTAAGTTACCTTCACCTTTTCTTTTCTTCTTGAAAGTCACTTTTTAATAAAATCACTTTAATTCCTTAAGTGAATTTTATTTCCTCGACCCCTTTTTACCCATGGGACTATAGTCTAGAGGGGTGACTATAATACTTAGTCCATCTTTGTTGTTGTCAAGGAGAGGATAACATCACAATCGATCACCCTCATCAATATTAGTCAAACAAACTCCACATAAATTGGAATGGTAATAAACCATCTCTTAAACATTTCAGGGTTTTTCGTTGTGATGCTTATGTACATGTTCCAAAGGAAAATAGGAGTAAGCTTGATAATAAAGTTGAAAA
>ML803760.1:71608-85593 GCA_009831015.1 Picea engelmannii | reverse complement strand
TATCCCAAGTGAGTATATGATTCTGGGAAATTAGCCAAAGAAAAATGGAGACTTTCGACCAGAATTTGGGGTTCCAAATTTTACCCCAAATGTGCTCTTTTGGTTGCATGTGGTAATTTTCCTGAAGATTGTAGGCTTCTTTTACCGAGAAGTTTTCTGTAGGCAAGTGTCCCCACCTGAGGATGTATGGTTCTTCATTGATGTGGATCTTTCGCTACAAGGCCAAATCCCCCCAACATTGTGTATTGCTATCTTCCGGTATGTTTAGTTCATGGGGTTGAGTCTTCCGTATGCGCCACAGGTGTTGCAGAAAATTTTCCTTCCAAAGGTCCTTTACATGTAGTGTATCCCTGAATTGCATTTGCTAATGAAGGAGGCTTAGCTCTTCCATTGAGTGCAACGGTAGCAATTGTTGCCAGGAGCCCTGCTAGAATAAGGACCGCTCTCCATTTCGTATCTCCCAAAAGGCATATTTCTGTATGACAAGGTGATTGCACCAAGATGCATTCCATATGTTGGATCCTTGAATCAGATCATTTAGTCTGATGAGGAGTTCCTCGCTAGTGGTAGGTGCATATTTGAGATTCCAAAGTTTATCCCATAACTCTGTAGGGTGTTTGAGCCATCGCCACCAAAGTTTTGCCCCCATTATGTGATTGAGCTTTCATGGATCCCTAAGACCCAGTCCACCTATTGAATCAGGCATGTAGATTTTATCCCAGCCCACTAGAGCCCACTTCTTGTCCGGGTGGTGTCCATGCCAGAGAAAATTTCGTTGGAGGTTTCTGATGGATTTTATAACTGACTATGGTGTTGTCAAGGTTGTAAATAGGTATGTCGGTAGTGCTTGAAGCACATATTTTAGTAGGACTAGTCGAGCTTCTAGGTTGACAAAGCGAAAGGTCTAGTTGTTTATACGGTTAGAGATGGATAATAGGAGGCTATCCCAAGAGATGATACAAATGGTTGCCCCCATAAGGGGGATACCGAGACAGCTAGACTAAAGGGAGCTCTTGGGGATCCCCAGAAGTTTGGAGATATGGGTTTGGATCACCATCGGGGTATTGAAAAAGAAAAGTTGTGAGTTGTCTAGGTTTAGGGAGGTTCCCTAAGCTTCTATAAATTCTGTGAGAATGGTCTTGAGATTGTTAGCCTCCTAAGTGGTGGGAGTATTCATCAACAAGGTGTCATCCACAAATTGACTGTGAGAGGCTATCGGCTAGAGATTGTGAAGAGGTAGGCATTTGAGGGAACCATCCTCGACTGAGGCATTAATGTAACGACCAAGGCCTTCAACCATTATGACAAAAAAGAAGGGGGAAAGGGGGCCCCCCTGACGTATGCCACCTAGGGTATGAGTTGATTTGAGTGAGTGTATTACCTCATGCGCAAGGATTACACTATCCATGATTTGGTGTCCCTCCACGTACCCGGATTGTTCCTTGGAGATGATGAAGGGCAACACCAGTTTGAGTCATAGAGTTATTACCTTCGTGATGGTTTTGTATATTACATTATAGAGGGAAATGGGTCAGAACTGCTTTGGATGGGTTACCCTCTCTTCCTTTGGGATTAATGTGAGGAAAGTGGCATTGAAGGCCGAGAGGACTTGTCCAGATGTTCTATATTCCTCTACTACTTGCCAAACTTCTTCTCTCATCACCGACCAACAATAGTGAAAACTGTTTGTTGTAAAGCCATCCGGCCCCGGGGATTTTCCTAGTGGCATGTCTTTAACTGCTTGATCAACTTCCTCTTGTGTGATCAGCCTCATCAGTGTTTCATTTCATTCCTTTGTGATAAGGGAAGGGATGTGTCATGCTATCTTGCTTATGGTCGACATTTTGTCCCTTAGGGGTTCTAATAGGAGGTCTTAGTAGTAGTTAACTAGTTCAGCTCCCATGCTTCCATGATCTAGAATGGGGTTCCTCTGGGTATCTTCTAGTTGGGTAATTCTATTGATATATCGCCTATGCACCATGGAGTGGTGAAAGAACTTGGTGTTCCTTTCTCCCTCATTAAGCCATTGTACTCTGGATTTTTGTCTCCAAAGTATCTCCTCTTGTTTCTGACACTCATCTAGATCTACCTATACCTTTTCCTCCTCCCTTGCAGAGTCTATCGTCTGTCCCTATGAAATGAATTCTTGTTGTAGGGCCTCTAGGCGCTGCTCGATCTCCTATTTTTCTTGGAAGATATTACCAAACACATTTTTGTTCCAGTTCTTTAGATGTCATTTGAATTTCTTTAGCCTTTGTTGAAACTTATACATGCATGTGCCATGGTCTATCTCTTCCTGCCTCCACCAGGTTGTGGAAAGTTCTCAAAAATCTGGGTGGGTGAGCCAGAACTTTTCGAATCGGAAGGGTATAAGCTTGGGTGTTGCTCTTGTGTCTAACCAGAGAGAGATTGGCCAATGATTTGAACCTGATTTTGGGAGAATCTTTGCTTCAAACACCGAATCATTTAGAATTATTGATTCATAGACGAGGAAGCGATCTAATCTGCTTGCGACATGTTGGGGTCCAGATCTCCGGTTGCACCAAGTGAAAAATCCATTCTTGGTTTCTATGTCTATAATTTTTAGCTGGTCTATTAGTGATATGAACTTACCACAGTCTTGATATAACCGCTTTGTTCCTCCAGTATTCTCCTCCAACGTAAGAATGATGTTGAAGACACCCCCTACTATCCAGCACACAGATCTCAACAATGTACTTATCGTGGATATCCTGTGTAGGAAAAAATACTTGTCCTGGGCACTTTGCGGTCCATAGGCATTTGTAATAATTCCATATTTGTTGGATCCTAAGGCCCTGAAGTGGACTATGAGTGTGCCAACTGTGGAAAAAGGTTGATCTATTATGACTGTGGTAGGGTTTCATAGAATGGCTAGGCCACTTGCAACACCATTTGAGTCTGTGTGAATGGAGCTAAAATTTCTTCAACATCGCTGAAAGATTTCCTCAGTTGATTCCCCAGTGCATTTTGTTTTCTATAAAAGGAGAATGTCTAGATTCTCTGCACGAATATTGTCTCGAAGGGTCCTTTGTTTGGACCTTCCATTAAGCCCTGTAATGTTCCAAGTGATGATTTTCATCATGATGAGTTGGGTGGTGGGGAGAAGTACCCTTCCGTGAGACGGTGGATCTATCCCAAGTTAAGCATATAGTTTCCTACCTCTTTGATGAGTTGGTGTGTTGATTTGCGGCCTCTATGTTTTCTTTCTCGGGGGGTACACCTGGGCTCAGGTGTTGGATCTGGGGATATGCATAGTCACGAAGTGGCCCCTGCCATGGAATCAATGAATACTTTGTGCACTTTCCTGAGTTGTTCTACTGGGATGGTTTGCAGCTCCTTTTTATTGAAGGCTTCCTTCAGTTTCTCCAGGTCAATGTACGCTAGATCCTGATCATCCAACTACATGAGAGTGTCTCCACCATCCTCTGGTTTATCCTCATTTTGTTGAACTATAGGATCTATTTCTTAGTTCTGTCCTTTTGTTGGTTCAAGCTATAGCTTGGATTTTCCTTTATCCTTGTCCTGGTTGTCTTTCTTATGTGGATTTTCCACCTCCTCTTCTATTGGGATCTGATTTAGGATATCAAAAGAGTTGCTAATGGGGATCTTCTGGTTACTTTCTTGATTGTGCTTCATGGGGGGTTGTTTTTTCCTTCCTGTCATTGTTGTGTAGCCATCCTTTTGCTTTTCGTCCCCTGCTTTTGAATTTTGAGCATTTAGAGGACAGTCACAAAAGAGGTGACCATGCTCATGACATTTCCTACAACGGAAGGGGATGTGTTCATACTCAATGGTTTGGTTCCAGTCCTCATCCTGGTATTATATAGTTAATGAGCCTGGTAAGGCCTTTGAGATATCCACGTAGACACATATGTGAGCATAGGAGGTGTATTTCCTTTGTTTTGTCACCTCTGAGGATTTTACATACCTTCCCATTGTGTTCCCTATGCCCATGAGAATTTCCTCAAGCTAGAATTCCTAGGGTAGGGAGTAGATTCGGATCTATACTGGTGCCATGGTGAAATCCTCTTTATCTGGGCTAAAGCGATCTCTCCAGAATCTGAGGAAGAGCCCTACAAAGTTGTAGAAATATGGTCCATTGTCGAAGATCTGGTCCTTATCCTCCAGGCTATAGAGGATGATCATGAAGAACCCCTTGGAGCTAAGTTGGACTTCATAGTCCCCCTTTGGGTTCCACCAAGATTTGATCCATCACATGAGGTCCCTTTACGAAGGCCAGAGACCCAAAAAATTCCCTATTAGGGCATTATCTTTCATGAAATGGGTGTGTTCCCTGACCCTGGTCAAGTTGATAGTATACTTGGAAGGTTTATCATATTGGGGGATGCATTTTCCCGGTTTCCATCCTCGAGATGCTTTTGGATGAGACATACTCGTCTCTACCTCCATCTCTTTACTGAAACCTTGTTCTTTGGCGAGGAATTGTTCATGCAGATGGGGCGGCGACTCAAATGTCGGTCGCTTGGCTCTTGTCCCTTCTTTGTCATTCATAGATACATTTATGTATGAGGGGGGTTGCACCCCCCCCCTCTGGATTCATTGCTAGAGATCAGACGCTTCGACTGAGTGGCAGTCTGCAAGTCAAGGTGTGGCAGCTCCGTCTGCAAAAGTTGGGATTAGCCGCATGTAGAGCGGAAGCTAGGGTTTTCTCAACTTTCCTATTATACTTTAATGTTGCATGTAAATTATTATCTTGATCTAACATGTCTTCTAAGGTTATTTCCTAACCTTCTAGGGTTTCTCTTGCTTCCCAAAATATTCTAGACTCGTTAAACGTTACATGTAGAGGTTAATACCTCTCGCAGCTACCATAATATCAACACTCCCTCCTAGCTAGGGAGGTATTAAAGGAAATGGTCTTGAGAAAAAACAAACAATTCAATCGGTAGCATCATTATTGCCACACATGATATCTCATGATCACGTAGATCAACTTACAAGCAACATCACCACTATCAATACCATCTGATAACATCAACTTCATCATCTCTCGAGGCCATACTCCATCTGAGTAATCGGGCATGATGTTGAGTAAGTCACTCACTCAACATAGTGATACAAGAACCATTCTTCTAATACAAACATACGTCCTAGAAGAATAGTTGTCCCAACAGATGTTGAAAGCCCCACAATGGGATACAAGGATCATTCTTCTAATCTAGACCTACGTCCTAGAAGAATGTCACTCCTCCCAGATGTTTTAAGCCACACTATGGGCTATAGAGACCATTCCTACAGGAATGTCAGTCGCAGACTATTTTCTAATCAGGTCATATGTACCATAGAGATTAATCTCTACCCATATGCCTTAGAAAATATCAGTCTCGTATCAACCACCCTAATCGGGACATCATGTCCTTAGGAGGCAGACTATTCAACTTTATCGGTCCAATAATTGTGCCTCAGGAAAAATACCAATCCATGATACGTCAGAAATATGTCAACCTGAACCATTATCCACATGGAGAATGTTCGTCCACCAACAATATGACTTTCCATATAGTTGGCAATCATCTCCAACACTAGTGGTAGTCTCCATGGAAATCAAATAGTAGCATACAACTTCTGCAATGCCATCCAATAGAACACAATTGTGTCTATTCATAGTAGTATACGACTATTATCCAGTCGTACACAACCACTCCTAGTAGCACACGACTACTAGCCAGTGACACATAGTCACTACTAGTGGATCACATCCACCACAATAGCATACAACTATTGTCTAGAGACAAGCAGTCTCCACAACAATCATATCATCTTATACCAACCTGCATCAACAATGCCATGATATAAACTAAGTGATCTGGTCCATTCTTCCACTCACATATGTGAGATCTAGAACAACATCTGCCCTTAGAAAGTTAAACATTAGCCATGGGTTGTCTGGACTATTCTTCCCAAGCATAGAAGAATAAATTTCCTTGATTGTTGAACTTGGACCAATCAACCTAATTGGGACATTCTTTTGGCACGATTCACAGTGAAACCTAGAGAATGAGTCTTCCATAGGGAATGATTGTTCCTGATTGTTGAACCTAGACCATTCAACCTAACTGGGCCATTCTTCTGGCTCGATTCATAGTGCAACCTAGAGAGAATGAGTCTTCCATGGGGAATGACTGTCCTACACCAACCTCCTACATCAGACCATTCTTCAAAACTACTCACAACTATGAAATTCGAAAGAATGACTGCCCGAAGAGGCGAACCATTCTGCTTGACCACTTCTCAGAGTGACTGCCAAGGAGAATGATTGTTCTAGACCATTCCCCCACACTGTCCACAAGGGGAATTTTTGTCTATGCTACATCAACAATTTGTCAGACCATGACTGTTCGCTATGGACCATTGTCCGAACTGGAAAATGATTGTCCATAAAAAATCCTGGACCACTTTCCGGACAAGAAAGTGAATGCCCAATCTGGACCATTTTCCAAACTGGAAAATGATTGTCTATATATCAATAACATATCAGTGCTCCCTCCCAACCTGGGGAGTAATCACTTCCTTTTCCAATAAGGAAGTCATCTCCACGAGTCTCAGCTTGTCCTTTAAGTACACAAACTTTTCATCTTGGACAGAGGCTTTACCAAAAATATATGTTATTTGCTCATCATTGGAGATATAGTACTTGATCTCAATGTGCTTCGACCTGTCATGGAACAATGGGTTCTTTGAGAGCTTCACACAGCTCTGGTTATCACAATATATCATGGTTGAATCCAACACTTGATCAAACAGTCTAGAAACCAGCTTACGGAGCTACACTAATTCTGTACAAGCATCACAAGTTGTAATATACTTTGCTTATGCAGTGTTGAGTGCAACAGACCTATGTTTCATGCTATACCATGATATCGTGACAAATCTCAAACTGAAACATATCCATGAAGCACGTCTTATGTTATCTGTGTAGAAATTTAATGACAAAATCAACATGCACAAATTCTATCATACACTTGGCAACCTATAGATAACTGTCATCTATGAACTCTGAAATGTATAAACTCACATTTAGAAAATATTATGAGCAGAAATACACATTGCCAAGCACTTTTGCAGCGGAATAAACACAATGAACAACATTTACACCTCCATGAAATACTCAGAAATTTAGACAACCAGCCAGGGAAAACCTCAATGTGGGGAAACCCAAAGAGAGAGATATTTATTAGCTTCACGAAAGTTATATCAGCAACAACATACAATTTCGAGCAAGGGAAAAACTCACTTACAACACCCAAAACAGTCCCCAATTTTCTGCATAGAGAATTGTGCCAAAACTGTACTATTGTATGAGCTCCCTTGACTGTACACCACCTCGAAATATGTGCCCATAGTCAGCTATACTGACAGAATTGAATGGCCTCTTCAGCAGCAACAAGCACTTCAATCAGCCTCGAATTTTGTGCCCACAAACAACCTTGAAAATTGTTCCCTCTTCATTGTTGTACAAACTGTATGGATCCATACAATACGGCCTCCAACAACAACAATATAACTCAACAACTTCACACATAAAATCACCTTGGGAAATGTGCCCAATCTCCCTTGGGAAATGTACCCGGCTTGTTTCCCTTTCCTCTCCTCCTCAAAGCGCTCTCGGAAATCTCTCAATCTCTTCTTCTCATTGTGTCTTGCACACTACCCAATGCATTCTCTTATAATTTGAAAATAACCTTTCACCTTCCAAGTGTCTTTTCACCTTCCCCATCCCTAAATCTAAAGGCCGAGATCTAATCTTGCCTTTACATGATCAAGGGACATGATTCATTCCCTCCAAAATAAATCACTTAAATATTAAAGTACAATTTCACTTTATAACATAAGTGCACTTTATGAAATAAAGTCACTTTAATACTAGAAGGAACACTTTATTAAAAACTCACTTACATAAAAGAACCATTGTATTACAACTTTGTAAAAACCCATTACAAAGTCAAGTGTCTAGTAGTGCAAATATAAGGCTACTTCCGCATACAAGACAAAACATGTGGAGTACCTCTCGAGCTATAAAAGCTAACACTCCTTCTTAGCGAGGGATGTACTCGCTGCCATCACCATCATCCGGTCCCATCACACTATTCATAGTAGGAGCTCCCTCTGAACCTGGAACCATCCCAAACACCTGCACATAACTCAAACTAGAAGATCTTCTTCTGATAGCCACCTTGAACCCTGAGCTCCTAGGAGAATCCACTCCACCCTGAGCATCGGTTCGATCACACCAACTAAGCCTCATGGCAGTGCTCAGAAGAGACTCCCTCTCTTCTCTTTGAATGAAAGACTGAATCCTTGGGCCTACCGCAGTCTCAGGAGCCTCTTGCTCCTCATTCGACGTTGAATCATATCCTAAAGGTTGTCCTCGCAACATGTACAACCTGTCCACCCAATCACCAATCAGTTGTGGTTCAACCGAGTCCACTCCCTCCCTGTAGATAAATACATGTCCCCTCTTGAACAATGTACAATATCCAACATCCTCCAAGGCTGAGACTAAGAGCAAGTTAACCCTCAACCCTGGAATAAAGAGAACTCCATCAACCTCCAGGAGTCCCCCATACTCGAGTCAAAATCTAACCCTCCCAACTCCACATACAACTTGTTCCATACCTCCTTCACTCTTCACCAGTCGGTCAGGACCTGTCTATGTGATAATAAGGAATACTCGCCAGATGTGACAAGAGGCTCCATTGTCAACAATCCATCTGTTATCACCCCAAAATCCTCCACTACCAACAATGGATACTAGAGTAAGCAAAGAAAATTCCTTATCAAACTTGGATGAAAAGTCCTCCATAGCTATTATAACAGTTGTATCAGGCCCCTCCTGTTCCTTCTTCTTCTTCTTCCTCTCAGGACACTAAGAAGAAAGGTGCCCCAACTGGTTACAACAGTAACATTTGACTTTACTCAAGTCCCTTCTAGAATTTATTTTCATCTTCCCCTTTCTCTTTGCAGCAAGAGCAAGACTTTCATCAACTCCATTTGTCTTTTGTCCACTATTCTGAGATCCTTCCCAGATCTCCTCCCGAGTGAAATCGTCCCACAGTCTGCTCCAATCTAGAAGATGCTCACGACCCACCACACACTTCATGAAGACTTATCATTCCTTGGTGAAGCCTTTCAAGTCTAACCTCACCAACTTTGAATCTGATATGACCTCCCCAACTGCAACCAACTCATCTTTCACTTGAGCTACCCGAGTAAGATAAGAAGACACACTCTCCCCCTTACTCATCTTGGTATCATGCAGTTTATCCTTCAAGGCCATCTTCCAATTTTCATTCTTCGCCTCGTAAAAAAATTTAAGTGCATCCCACATCTCTTTGGTTGTCTTCTTCTCAGCCAAGTGAGGAATAAGGTGGTCCTTCACCCCATCAAGAATAAGATTTTGAGCTTTGGCCTCCTTTACCTCATGTAAATCCAAAGCTATAGGGTCTGTTGATGGAACAATAACTATGGTGCTGACAAAGCTCCAAATTTTGTTCTCCCTGAGAATAGCCGACATTCTGACTTTCCATTGCAAATAGTTGGAAAGCCCATCCAACCAGTTCTCATACCTAATGCAAACAACCATCTCCCTGTCAATTGTTCAATGGAAAACACACAATCAAGTTCCCCCCCTTCAAATCTTGTCCAAAAATTTCATTGCTCACTATCACTCAGAGCCCAAGCTCTGATACCATGTAGAAATTTATTGACAAAATCAGCATGCACAAATTTTGTCATACACTTAGCAACCTAGAGATAGCTGTCATCTATGAACTTTGAAATGTATAAAATCACGTTCAGAAAATATTATGAGCATAAATACACATTGCCAAACACTTTTGCAGTGGAATAAACACAATGAACAACGATTACACATCCATGTAATACTCAAAAGTTTAGGCAAGCAGCCAAGGAAAACCCCAATGTGGGGAAACCCAAAGAGAGAGAGAGAGAGAGAGAGAGAGAGAGAGAGAGAGATAGAGAGAGAGAGATTTATTAGCTTCAAGAAAGTTATATCAGCAGCAACATACAATTTCCAGCAAGGGAAAAACTCACTTAAAACACCCAAAACAGTCCCCAATTTTATGCCTAGAGAATTGTGCCAAAATTGTACTGTTGTATGGCCTCCCTTGACTGTACAACACCTCGAAATGAATGCCCATAGTCAATTGTACAGACAAAACTGTACGACCTCTTCAGCAGTAAGAAACACTTCAATCAACCTTGAATTTTGTGCCCACAAACAACCTCGAAAATCGTGCCCTCTTCCTTGTTGTATGGACATTATGGGTCTGTACAGTACGACCTCCAACAACAACAATAAAACTTAGCAACTTCACACATAAAATCACCTTGGGAAATGTGCCCAATCTCCCTTGGGAAATGCACCCAACTTGTTTCCCTTTCCTCTCCTCCTCAAATCTCTCTCAAAAATCTCTCAATCTCTTCTTCTCATTATGTCTTGCACACTACCCAATGCATTCTCTTATAATTAGAAAATGACCTTTCACCTTCCAAGTGTCTTTTCACCTTCCCCATCCCTAAATCCAAAGGCCAAGATCTAATCTTGCCTTTACATGATCAAGGGACATGATTCATTCCCTTCAAAATAAATCACTTAAATATTAAAGTACATTTTCACTTTATAACATAAGTGCACTTTATGAAATAAAGTCACTTTAATATTAGAAGGTACACTTTATTAAAAAGTCACTTACATTAAAGAACCACTTTATTACAACTTTATAAAAAACCATTACAAAGTCAAGTGTCTAGTAGTACAAACTCAGACATCCCATGAAGACATTTCAAGTCATGATTTGCAATTGTTCAATTCTCATGGCTAGGTTCCACCTGGAACTATTCTCACATCAAAGAAAATATCCGGATGAGTATTCTCCAAATACATCAGTGAGCCATTCAATTGTCGATACAGGGACAGGTCTACTAGATCAAAGTCTCTCAACTTCTTGAGATTTGTCATCGTGGGAGTTTGTTATGGATTTGCAATCCATTATCCCAGACTTCTGAAGAACTATTTCGATACACTTCCTTTTTCATAGGATTTTTTCACCACGCTTTTGTTGTACATGAGAGGCTCTGCATCAAGTTGCTTGAATCCATACAAGGTCTTCTTCCATTTGCATTCATGAGTCTCTTTCTGGTATACTTCAAAACCTTGAGGTTGCTCTACATGTGTTTCTTCTTCAATTACTCTGTGGAGAAGAACAATATTTACATCCATCTGATGTAAACTCCAACCCATGGATACTAAAAGAGATATAATGGCTCAAGTAGAGATATATCTGGTTACTAGAACAAGTTGTCATCATTGTCTTCTCCCTCCTTATGGGAGAACCCTCTAGCCCTGAATCTCGCCTTGTATCTATCAAAGCTTCCATTTATAAGTCTTCGTGGATTTTTCATTGGACCATATCATTGGGGATTATCTCCCTCCTAATCCCAGCTTCATGCCTGAATGAGCAATATCTAGAAATTCCTTGTTTTTATTCCGATACTGCATGTTTCTGGAATTCTGCAATCAATTCCCTCTAACTAAGAGAGTCCATGTTTCTGTCTGTTGCATCTGTCTTTGCTTTCTGCAAAGAATCACAAGCATGTTCTGGTTTCCTTTTAATTATTGACTTCCTCTGAGTCTTTTTAAGTTAGTTTCTATATGTTCTGATTGTTGTCCACCTGGCAGTTGTTGCAAGCATTGTGTCATTCTTATAAACTTCTTCTATGACAACTTCCGCAAAGATTGTTCCTCAAAGGTTTGTCAACATATTTCACAAGGGTACCTGCCCGAAACAAGACAAGAAGCAAAAGAAAGATCCAAGACAATATGTTTATGACGGGAAGTCGAAACAAGAATAAGGACAAGGATAGAGGCAATTGCTACAAGATTGGAAAGACATCTTCATGATAGCCTTCATGAAATAACCTGCTCGAGACAATAAGAACAAAAGTGTTTCCGAAATATGAAGGATAGTTTCTTGGTAGCATTACTGAGATGATCTAGTATGAGAACAAGAACAAGAAATATCTCCTAGAGTAGGTGTTAGTTCATATTTGCAAATAAGTACATTGAATAGTATAAGCTACTAAGTACTTATCAATATTCACTTAAGTGACAATAATAAGGATGTCAAACTTGATATGCAAACCTAGAGTCTTGCTATTGTTCCACTTGAATTGCTTTTCTTCTGGAACAAGTGTCCTTTCCGACCTGTCCTTCTAGAAAACTGAGTTAGAGAATACGATCTCAACCTTGTAAGGTTTTGACTAAAGTCAACTTATAACTTTGACTAGAAGTTCATAATGTCATAACAGCCAGAGATATATCAAGTCAAACCTGGAGATTGTGTTGATCTTTTGAATGCACTGAATCCAAGATCACTGCTTTGGATAAGATCCCTTGTACATTCCCTGCAAACACACTCATGCTAATGATACAAATTAAAACAACATGTATAGGCACATACCTTTGTTACCCAACTGTGACGATAAACCTTAGAATGACTTTGTTGGACCAGAGGTTTAACTGCTAGAGGATTGGTAAACCTCATAATGTTCCCTTTTGTAGATTTCTCTTGGGCACAACATACACTTTCTTCATGCTAGGTCTTATGTCTTCATAATTGTCTTCCATTTTGACTTTTTGATTGGTCAACCTTAGATTTTGACTTGGTCAAACATTGACTTTGACCAAAATTTCAAACTTAATGTGTTAGCTTGCTGAGAGTAGCAAGAGGTGCGCTAGGCTAGGGGGAAGTAGGTTATCCAGGAAATAGGTCAAGCACTTCACTTAAGGTGCCTCAACATGAGGGTTAGTGTTTCGTTGCTGCAACAAAACTTTGACTGCAACTGCAACTACAACTGAGAAAATCCTCCCAATCTACCTTCTAGTGGTTATATTTTCGAAGATAGTGTGGGCCCATAAATTGTTAGAATAAAAGGTGTGCTCGTTTCACCGTAGACAATATCTCAATATTGTCACCCAACCATATGCACAAATTCCACCCCTGAGCACCTTAACCTTGATAGACAAAATAATTCTGGAAGCAAACCCTAGACCCAATAGCCAACCAAGGTAGCATACCTCTCTACAGAGCTAGTGTACCAAGCAGAAAGTCCAAACCATAACCAAGCATAAATTCCAACCATAACTAAAGATCAACTCACCCCTGCAGCAGTTGCAACTCTCCTCCATTCATGCGCACCACTTGTCCTTATGTAATTTGTTGAGGAAAAGGTATGAGGAACCTTACTCAAGCATTTTCAGATCTTGTTGGGCTAAGACAAGATAGTTGGGAATGCTACCCGAGGTTTATAGCCTTAGAATAAAAGAAACAATCACTTAATCCGTAGGTATTAATAATAAGGGACCAAGGATTATTTTTTATATATTGTCTGTAATTGTGCAAAGAAATAAACTAAACAGAAATTACATGAGTGTGTACATGGAGATAAAAGTGAAATATGAACCAAATCATCATAAAAACATATGTGAGACTGAAATCAAAAGTCTGATTTATATGTTGATTTCATTATGAGACACAAAGCTAAATTATCTTTACAAACCCCTACGAGGGTAGGGACCAAAGTCAGATTTAGAAGCCTTCGATGGGCACCATACAAAAAGAATCTGACAACAAAAAAACTGAAGCTAAAGATCTCGATCATCTTGCCACAAAATGTTGTCACTTGACTCAACAAAATATTCTTTATCAGTCATGAAATTTAATTCATAAACATATAAGAACACACAAACTGCCAAAGATAAATCATACACCTTCAAAACAAGCTGTTGAAATATATGATTCAGTTTTAAATCTTGTTGCCTTCAATAAGACCCTGCTTTCATCAAGATGGTTAAGCCTTCTAGTAAACTCAGAATGAATGAAAAATAAAAGTATCTCACTAGTATAGAGCAAACCTTATGG
>ML803759.1:158490-176415 GCA_009831015.1 Picea engelmannii | reverse complement strand
AATTCCTCCCTTCAAGTATTCAATTATTCAATTTTTGTTGCCTCAAAGGTGTCCTAGTATGAGGGAGGAGTCCACCTATAAACACTCCTTATGTGGTACATATTGAACCTTGCAAGTAAGCCTACTCATTAGAACCTTGAATATTTTTTCATATTATCAAGAAGACTCCCCTAGCTTCTACTTGATGTATTTAAGCTCAATTATACTATGTTACATTCTTTCTTTGTCTTTTGAAACTAAGTTATGAAACATTGTTTAACTTAATATAATGTTCTTAATATCCATGTAAGAGTGATCTATGTATGTACCACTACAAGGTCCTCCTCATCAATCTTGTAAGGTATTCCAACCTCTAAGTATCTATATAAATACCTCTTGCATTGCATATGGAATCACAAGTGAATGAGTGTTGTTGAACATATCCATCACCTTTTATATAAAAACATTTGGTAGCTACAACACAAAAATGCCTATTACAGTATCCATATTGCTCGTTGAGCTATGTAATAATACAAAACATCTTGGTCCACATTGAATTACAGGGTCTAGGTCACTATACTTGGAGATATGCTAACACTACTCACTAGGACACTCCCACATTTTTAATTGGTATAATCATACTACCTACTCATACCTTGAATACTAACTGATGCACTAAAGCTATTATTAGATAAGAATATTGGGGGTACTTGAACATGAAACAAAGGCTCAAGGTGTGGTTCTAGTACTATATTGGTTCCACTGTGTTCTAGACTCACCATGTGAACTATTTTAGTCTCCCTTTACTAGATATCTTAGTCTCCTCGACCGGTGCCACCTCCAACTGTGACTCAACACTAATTTGGCAACATCCCTATTTTTTCATCTCTCATAGTAATCAACAAAAAATACTATACACCGCAACAATTATAAACAATAAATCTACACCCACACATATGCTAATTAGGCATTCCTAGTTTAGGCATCTCAAACAATATATGTCTCTGCACTAGGTCATATTATTTGTCCTTCTAACACATATACTTTATCATGAAACTATCAACTAGCCTCCTCTCCTAATGATATGTTCAAATATTCTAACTCTCTTATCCTTCCTTCATTAACAAATTCTATAATTACCTCTCACATCATGACTTTGTCACATTCTCTAGTTGCTTGCATGTAGTAAGGCACCATGTTCAATTATTACGACTCTTTTTTAGACTTGTTCATCTCTATCTTAGGCTTGTGTATCATCCATGACATTCTTGTCCTTTACACCTTTATCCTCAACACATCCATTGTAATACGCCCTAATATAAATTCCAATCATTTTCTCATAGACTAAGTTTTGGTAGGTTTTATATTGTTACAACACCATTTTATGTGACATGTGTGCTCTACCACTTTCTATGAGTGTTTTCATAACCCCTACAAATATCATAACATTTCATATCCCAAACATCTTATAAGCCATTAAAAATGAGTAATTGACATGATCTTATTGTGCTTGACAAGGAATGACAATGATCATTACAAAAAATGTAAACAACATCACATTGGACTTGTTGTATTTATAAAAGCATGCAAATCAGTAGGGACTTAGAGGATCGTTCTCTCATCAAAATACTTGGAGTTGTAGCAACACATGTAAGAAACATTTTTTCACTGTTAGGCAAGTGTTAGTTTTTTCTATTTAAGTGATATCATCAAATTTGAGTGTAGAAAAATGATTACGACATATGTATCCAACAATATACCTTTGGCTCATAGTATTAATTCTTTCTCATAGGAAACATGGAAATTGGTGTTTGGTCCTGTAAATTCAGAGAATCTATGTCTCTTAATTTTGGATCTATGCCCAAAATTCATGGAAGGGGTGCACTCTCCGTACTTTCCTTTTAGTATCTCATCCCTACTAGTTAAATATCATGATGTCATTGACATATTTTTCAATTTTAGCTCTAGTTCAGGAAAAACCTTGGTAAGCATTTCTTACTTGCTCATTTTGTATGCTCCTTTTCATGTTTTGAAGATAGTTTTCAAGGCACTTTTCTGTTAGAAAATCTTAGCATTTCCTTAGGCACAAAATGAGGAAATTTTAAGTTGGTTTTTGGGGAGCTTCTCTTATATCTACTAATTATCACATTTTTAACAACCTATGAGTTTATTTTACTTGTGTGGTGTCTTAAGATATCTTTTTTTGGTTTTCCCTTATTTGCTTGTTGTTGGATTTTCCACTCCCTGCAAATGTGCCTTACTTGAGATTCCTTGATAGATTATAATATTCTTAATATTCCCAAGAGGATGACGAAGAGAGGAAAAACTCTCCCCATGTGCTTAATCATCATTTCAAGAAATAGGAAATTCCAAGGGGAAGAATTGTTGGGGAATTGATTCCCAATGTGCCAAGTTGTAGCTACAGGGATCTGAGACTTCTTGTTCAGCCTATTGTTGAATCCCCCAGAAGTGAAGTGGGGCAGTCGAAGGACTGTTGATATGAGAAGAGGCACACTTCATGGGGTGGGAAAAGCATGTGGCGAATGAGAGATTGTAGATTGTTAGTTTGAGTTAGCACATGAGTCTTTGTTTTATGTTTTCTGAGAGACCTTAGCCTGGTTATGATTTCCTTACCCAGGTGGAGTTTAGTCCCAACTCAGAGGTGACCCATTGCTGAAAGTTTATGAGAAACACATTCTAACGATGGGAGGAATGTGGAAGGTATGCACGCAGTTGGTGTTCTCTTATAAAATATAAGTGTCATTTATAATCTTGTTTAATTTACTGTGTGTTAATTATCAATTTTATATTTTTGGTTTTCATTGTATAAGTTGCATGTGTGCATGGTATTATTCTGCATGAGTTTGTGCATTTTTAGAGTATTATCCTACATTAATATGATCATTTGTAGAAGTATATCAGTTACTTAAATGGTATCAGAGTTCGAAAAAATTTCATGTGGCATTGCCCAGTAGGAGTCCAGGGTTGCTACAATGTGCTATCAAAGCCCAATTTTCAACATTGAGCCTGCATGGGCCATTTATCAGAATGTAGAAGTGAAATCATAGATTATGCAGGAAAATTGTTTGATAGAAATGCTGGAAAGAGTGTGTCTGCAACTTGTTTGATTAAATTACTGTGGTGAAATTTGAGAAATTTCATGGGTAATTTGAAAGAATCAAACCTAGAAACTAACAATCTCCAATTTAAATATTTAATTGGGTGAATTCGAGCCCATGATTAGCCGAATTTTATGTTCACAGTGTGCATGGGTGAAATTGGATGAAATTGAAAACAATTTGAGTTTCGGTAGTGGAATTATGGAGAAATTCGACAGGAAGGGGGGGTCAAATTTCGTGTGCCAATGTTAAATTGGTGTACACATGGCCAATATTGATCGTATATAACTATACATAGAGATTCAATTATGGTCGATAAAAAAATAAGTGGAATTGGGCAAAAGTCCCAAAATTCTACCGATAAATATGTGGAGATTCGATGAGAAAGATGATGAATTTCACAGGGCCAAATTTGGTCATATTAAACTGATATAGAGTTTCAATGGTGTCCATTAAAATATTTTTGAAATTAAGTAATATTGGATATTTTTTTGGAAATTTTGAAAACAAGCGAAATTCAACAAATTTGGAAGAAAACAAAATTGGGTATTTTCCCGTACGATGACGTCAGCATGATGTGGAGGCCACATGTCAGCTGATGTGGTATAAAAAATAAATGTACTACCATGGTGGAAGGTACATTTTGGATGGGATGACAGTTGGCAGGTGATGTGGAGCCATGTGGTAGGAGGAATGTTAGTCCAAGGAAACCATGGTAAGATCTTGGAATTTTTCTAAGTGTTAACACTATCGTGGAGTGCAAAGAGAATTGGGGGTAGGGAAAGAGGTATGGTATTCCCACGGATCTGTGAAACCACGGTAAGAAGTGGAAAATCAACCAAGTCCTAAGGATTGGTTGGGAGGATGGGTGGATGGAGTACTAAGAGTAAAAGAAATATGGGATCACCCAAACCCGTGGTGAAATTTTCAAATTTGACTGAGTGTCAAGACTTCACGAGTGTGAAGGATATCGTAGAGGTGATGAAGCATAAGAAAATGAAGATGAACCCATGGTGAGATCTGAGAGAAAATGACTAAGTATATGTGTATAATGGATACGGTGGAACACCATGGTGCCTTTTGGAGGAGGCAGAAGTTATAACATGAATGAAATAGAATAATGAAACCGCAATAAACTCAAGAAAAGATTCTAAGTGTGGGAGCAAGTTAAGGGTGGAGGAATGCGAGAGTATATTTTGGAGGTCGTGGAAGTTTGAGGGAATAAATGAAGACCTTAGACTCATGGTGAAATATTTTAACGGTCAAGATCTAATTCGAAGATAATCAGACAGTGGTTGAGCATCGAAGATAGGATTCTCAAGCTAATGAAATTCTCTTCCCTGTCATGCCATTAATAGACTTCCTACTCAAAGATGTTGAAGGGGGACATGAGAATTAGTTATGAGGATTCATGGACAACAAAGTCCATGTATTGACTCAAGAATGTATATAAAAAAAATATATTAAGAATTCATAAGAAATCATAAATAAATTATTTCTAATAAAATTCTGAAGGACATAATGTTGTCTAAAATGATGGATTTGTTAAATTCTTGTATCCTTACAAATCATGTTGCATACACATTTTGAAAAACCAAGAACATAATTTGACGTAAGAAGAATTCAATAGGAAGATCAGTAAACCAAGCCATGGATGATGCCCAAGGAAATTACAATTATGAAGATGAAGACATAATATTTGGCATGGGCGTGGATGTTGCAGTAATAGAATCCAATGGGCATGGAGAAGATAGAAAGGAAGAGAGCATGAAATTGGTAGAGACCATAATTTTTTTTCAAAAGGATGTCCAAAGTTATAAAGTTGATAATGATAAGATTATTAAATCCAAGGAGCAACGAGAAGGCTTTAACATCAAGTTAATGCAAAGCTTAGAAAGAATAGAGAAGAAGATGGATAAGGAGACATAGTCAAGCAAATCAGGGAGTCACCGGTCTCATGATGAGAGGAGAAGAACCAAAAGTGTTGGTAGGAATCAACATCACTCCCCAAGGTATTCAACTAGGAGAACACATAGTACTTCAAGTACATCCCCTATCGGGAAGCATAAGAAGAAGTCTGGGGTGGATGAGCTATAGGGAGAAATGAATAAAATCAAACCACCTACATTTGATGGTGAACAAAAGAAGGATGAGGATGTTGAGAACTAACTATTGGGAATGAGAAAGTATTTTTAGTTGCATAATCATTCTTCACATGAAGAAATAAGAATTGGCATATATCAACTCAAAGGAAAAGCATCAATGTGGTAGGATTAGTTTGTGCAAGTGTAACACATTGATGAGAAAAAGGTTACTTGGAGAGAATTCAAAGGGTATTTTCAAAAGAAGTAATTAACCAAATGATAGTATGATAAGAAGATGAAGGAGTTCTTTGAACTCAAGCTTTGGAGTATGGCCATATATGAGTATGAAAGGAGGTTCTTAGAGCTGCTAAAATATGTTTCTTTCATCAAGGATGAACAAGTTAAGATTCAAAGGTACTTGAGAAGGCTTCCATCATTTATTAGTGATAAGATATAGTATGATGATCCCAAGACACTAGAGGAAACCATAAGGAGAGATAAATTCCTTTATGATCAACATAGAGGAAGACCAACTTTCCAAAAGGCGTGGGGAGACAAGAAGAAGAGAAAGATGGAAAAGAGGAGAAAGGGGACAAAGACACCATTCTTTTGAAATAATTCTCAAGGAAAACCAACTCCTAGAGAACCCAAGATGACCGAGACAATGGGGCAAAGACCAAGAAAACCACCTATTCAATGTTGGCGTTTTGGGGGAGATCATATGTACAGAAATTTCCCTCACAGAGGTGAAAAAGTGATGATTTTTCACAATGTACAAGAAGCTGAAACAATGGAGGATATGGGCATAAATGTACCTAGGATCTACGTAGTTATGGATAACAATCAAGTTGAGTCTTAGTCACATATGATTGAAGTGGAAGGTAATATCAAAAACCAACCCATTGTTATTTTGATTGATTCAGGAGCTAGTCATAGTTATCTAGATCCTAAGATGGTGGAAATATTTCATTTTCCAAGAAGCAAGCTTGGTGAACCTTGGATGGTGCATCTAGCTACATGAGATAAAAGGAAGATTAATGAGATGGTTAAGGCACGCCCACTGGACATGAATGTATTGAGCACAAGGGCATATTTGAATATCATACCTTTGGGCTCATATGACTTCCTAATCAGTATGGATTGGTTGAACCAACATCATGTTGTTCTAGATTGTTATAATAAGGATTTTACCTGCTTGGATGAAGAAGGGAACCTGAGGATATTTCAGGGTATTCCAAGAGCAGTAACCATCAAAGAATTTTTAGCCTTGCAGTTGAAGAAAAACTTCAGGAAAGAATGTCAAGTATTTGAAACACATATGGAGGAGGCACCTAAGGATAAAGTACCGAGTATTGAAGATTATGCAGTCCTAAAAGAGTTTGAAGATGCATTTAAAGAAATATCGGGGTTGCCACCCAAGAGAAATATTGATTTATCCCTAAATACGATGCCTAGAGAATCCAACAATATCCAAGACTCCTTATAGGATGAGTACACTAGATTTGAAGGAGTTGCACATGCAGTTGGAGGAAATTTTAAAGAAGGGGTATATACGCCCAAGTGTGTCACCTTGGGATGCCCCAATATTATTTGTGAAGAAAAATGATGGAACCTTGAGGCTTTGCATTGACTTTAGGGAATTGAAAAAGGTAACTGTGAAGAACAAGTATCCTTTTCCAAGGATAGATGATCTCTTTGATCAGCTAAAAGATGCTAAGGTATTTTCTAAGATTGATCTCATGTCAGGTTATCACTAGGTAAGAATTAAGGAAAAATACATTAGCAAGACTTCCTTCAGAACAAGGTACAACCATTATGAGTTCACAATGGTGCCATTTGGGTCATCAAATGCACCAAATGTGCTCATGTGTTTAATGAATGGTATTTTTAGAGAATACTTGGATAATTTTGTCATTGTATTTTTGGATGACATACTTATTTACTCAAAATATGAAGAAGAACATGAGAAACACTTGAGGATGGTGCTACAAGTATTGAGATAATATCAACTATTTGCAAAATTGAGAAAATGATCATTCTACCAGTGACAAGTACGTTACTTGGGGCATATTATTTCAGAGGAAGGGATAGCACTGGACCTGGAGAAGATAAAATCCATTGAAGGGTGGCCAACACCAAGGAATATCTCTGAGGTGAGATCATTCATGGGACTTGCAGGTTAATATAGAAGATTTATTGAAGGATTCTCAAAGATTGCACACCCAATCACTTCCTTGCAAAAGAAGGGTGTGAAGCTTGAGTGGACATCAAATTGTGAAAGAAGTTTCCAACAATTGAAGTATTTGTTGACTAGTGCTCCAATATTGAGGATTTTTGTTCCAAATGAAGACTGAGGATTTTTGTTCCAAATGAAGACTTAATTGTATGCACAAATGAATGTAAAGGATTTGGTGGAGTTCTTAGTCAGAATGGACATGTGGTGTGCTACAAATCAAGAAAATTAAAGGGGCATGAAAGAAACTATGCTACTCATGATTCAGAATTGGCAGCCATAGTGCATGCCTTGAATATGTGGAGGCACTACCTCATGGGGAAAATATTCGAGTTGTGGACAGACCATAGTGGTTTGAAATATTTATTTGGACAACCAATTTTAAATGTCAGGCAGCGTATATGGTTGGAATTCCTCAATGAATATAATTTTGATATAAATCATATCAAGGGTAAGAAGAACAAGGTGGTTGATGCACTCAATAGAAGAGTGCATGAGATGCATGTACAACCATTAGCATGTACCAAACAAATTTGAAAGACAAAATTCTAGAGGCTGCAAAATTAGATCAACTATACATGGAGATAAAGGAAAAAAATTTAGGAAGGTGTTTTGCAGTAGAAAATGGAAAACTATAAGTTGGAAAAGGATGAAATTCTCATATACAGGGGTAGAATTTATGTGCCAAATTCTCAAGAATTGAAAATTTTGATATTAAAATAAATGCATAATGTTCCTTGTGTTGGACACCCAGGTTATCGGAAGAATATTACAACTGTCAAGAGCCAATATTATTGGCCATGTATGAAGAAATAAGTGTTTTTTATTTATTTATTTATTTATTTTTTATTTTTTTTATTTCTAGGCATTTGGAATGCCAAAAGGTCAAGTCTGAGCATAGACATCCAGCTGGGTTTCTACAACCATTACCCATTCCTGAGTGGAAATGGGAAGTTGTAACAATGGATTTAATCACTAATATGCCCAAAACAAATAAACAACATGATTCTATCATGGTAGTGGTGGATAAGCTTACTAAAGAAACCCATTTTATTCCAGTGAAGCTCATTCACAAGGAAACTAACATTGTCTATATTTATATGAGAGAAATTGCTAGGCTACATGGTGTTCCTAAGACAATTGTATTTGACAAAGATCCCAAATTTACTTCAAATTTTTGGAAGGGATTATTCAATGGATTTGGAACAAATCTGAATTTTATCATTGCTTATCATTTAGAGTCAGATGGGAAAACAAAAAGGGTGAATCAGGTGATAGAGGACATGCTAAGGATGTATGTGATGGATAAACCATCCAAATAGGAGGATTATTTGCATTTGGTGGAGTTTTTTTATAACAACGATCAAGTATCTCTAAAGATGGGCCCATTTGAGGCACTTTATGGCAGAAAGTGCAACACACCAATGAGTTGGGACAACCCAGCCGATAGAGCAGTGGTTGGACTAGAATTACTCATGGAAATGGAAGAGAAGATGGTGAAAATAAAACATAATGTAAAGGTTTCTCAAGACAGGAAGAAGAGTTATGCAGATAAAGGAAGAACTCATAGAGAGTTTAAAGTGGGTGACCATGTGTTCTTGAAAGAAAAGTCCAAGCGAAGTTCCCTAAAGTTGGGAAATTGTTTTAAGCTGGTAGTACGTTAATGTGGGTCGTTTGAAATCCTAAAGAGAATTGGTCCAGTTTCATATATTCTTTCCTTACCCACATCGATGTTCATTCATAATGTATTCCTTGTGTATTTACTTAAAAAGTATGTACCTGATGCTAATCATGGCATTGATTGGAATGTGATTTAGATGGAGCAAGAAGGAAACTTTCGAGTTCGGTCAATATGCATATTGGATCGGAAATTCAAGCTACCCCAGAATCGAGCAATAGGACTGGTAAAGGTCTAGTGAACCTGTTACGATCCTGAGGATGAAACCTAGGACCATGAGGATGCTACGTGGGTAGAATACCCACATATTTTTGAATATTTGTGAAGTTGTTTTTGTACATATGTATATAATGCACTGAGGACAATGCATAAACAAGGGGGAGGGGAATGTAATACCCCTAGGTCGAACCCCATTGTAAATATAATGTAATTTTACATATAGGTTGGTGAGACATGATACTTGGAGGTTAGAGTGCCTTTGTATATATGTATTTTGATCCTAGAGTGCCTATGTAGTTATTAGGTTAGTGAGCCAGAAGATGAAAGGCCAATGAGCCTTTTTTTCTTTTTTTTAATGTAATCACACTCAGTTTTAATGAAAACACATCACTGTTGTACACCAACCATGTAAAAGAGTATGGGGGGATAAACTCCACTAGAATGGAAAGGGGGGGGCTAAGAGTCTAGAAAAGGGGCTAAGCTAAGGGGGTTTAAGACAAAAAGGAATATTTTATCAAAAAGGAATATTCCTAAAGTTAGAATCTAAAGTAGGGGAGAATGAATTTTATCCTAAGTCCCTATGAAGAAACATATCACCAGTGAGGGAACCCATGTGTGTCCTATGTAGTTTCTAGCATGACAAGTGTCGAGTTGGGAACATGCACATAAGTTTTGGGGACTTTAGCTCATTCGTCCACATGGGGATCATAATTTAGACCTCACCTCATTGTTGTCATAGGGAATTTCATGTTGTCATTATCGTACATATACCTATACCAGGGAGAGTGTTGGAACTGGATTTAAGAGGTGGGTTGACATGCCCGTAGGACATTGAAGAAGCGGGTTGTCATGCCCATAGGACATTGAAGAAGTGGGTTTTTAGACCCATGAGAATTCTCTCCAGGGGGAGAATTTCCAGGGAATTGATTCCCAAGGTGCCAAGCTACAACTACAAGGCTCTGAGACTTCCTTTCCGACCTATTGTTGAAGCCCCATGGGCGATAAGGGAAGTGGGGCAAACAAAAGACTATTGAGCAGAGAAGGGGCACACTTCCTAGGGTGGGACATGCATGTGGGGAATGAGAGACTATAGGTTGTTAGTTTGAGTTGGCACATGAGTTTGAGTTTTATGTTGTCTGGTAGACCTTAGCCTGGTTAGGATTTCCTTACCCAGGTGGAGTTTAGCCCCAACTCAGGGGTGAATCGCTGTTAAAAGTTTATGATAGGCACAATCTAAGGCTGGGAGGAAAATGGAAGGTATGCACACAATTGGTGTTCTTTTATAACAGATAAGTTTCATTAATGATCTTGTTTAATTTACTATGTGTTAATTATCAGTTTTTTGTTTTGGGTTTTCCTTGTATAATTTGCATGTGTACATGGTTATTATTCTACATGATTTTATGCATTTTTAGAGTATTATCCTACATTGATCCGAGCATTTTCATAAATTTATCAGTTGCTTAAATGTTATCATAGTTAAGAAAATTTTGTGGCATTGCCCAACAGGAGTCTAGGGATGCTACAACCTTGATCCATCAGTTGAGGAAATATCTCAACCTCACACCAATCTAGGAAGCATCTTGTTGGAGAGAATATGTCAAATCCAACTAGGCCTCAACAACCTCCTAAAAACTAGGAACAAATTCCTTCTCGTAGAGATTAGAACTCTACCTAATAATGACCAATAAAATCAATAATTAAATATGATCACAACTAACACAAGTGGGATTTATATATCCCAACACTCCCCCTTAACAATTACTTGTCTTTACCATCGTCATATCATGTCATCATCATCACCAAGTCCTCTGAATCAAAGCACCTCTTGATAAAAAAATTCTATGTCTAGTCCACCCTAGTACGTTTTCTTCGTACCTCGATCATTCTTCACCAAACTGACAACGTTCATATAAAGAGACAACCATCCACCAAAATCCATGGGTCTTCAGTTGCTGCAACCGCTAGTATAGTGGCATATTATCCTTCAGGTACATGGTTTATTCAACTTCTTGATGAACTCCCCCTAAATGTAAAACTCATGGTTTCTAGGCACCTCCTAGAGTCCAATAATAGAGCATGCATCCGACCCGTGAGATGGCTCACTCTTACAAGTGTTAACAAACTCTATAATAGAGGTTTTTTAACTACAAATCAATAGGGATACATGACAAAGGGGTATGCATGCCTATTCAGGTCTTACAACAATATGCCCTTTACATGTTACATAGATATATGTACATACATTACATACTCCATCCCATGGAGATACCAGGTACATAATCAAACATTTCAAGGACTAGTGCATCAAATCAATAACTATTACATCATAGACTTTCTATAAAACAATGTGTGACTCAAATTAACACATGGTCTTGAGTTTGTTTTATTCAACTCAATTCACACAATTTACCTTGTTTGTCCACGATTAGTCCACTTCTTTTGCTTCTGCACTTCTGCTACTATCGCCAACTTTCCTTAGACTAATCTATTTGTTGTTATCCAGAACAACATCTCTATTCGTCTTGCTTATCATTCCAACTCAAACTTGTGTCTTACCAAGCACACTAAGGAATGAATTTTATATCACAAAAGATTTTCAAGCAAGACTTCAACTTGTCAACAAGAGATAATAACACACACGACAGAAATACCATCTTCCTCTTGGCATCTTTGTCTTCATCATCGATATCTTTATTTATTGATTATCTTGGATAGCATTTCCTTCCCTTTCATATTTGTCTTCATCATCGGTATCTTGATTTAGTGATTATCTTGGATATCCTTTCCTTCCCTGTCATTTGTTAGAGAAGTGAATTCTAACAAAAACAATTTCACCCTAATAATATTGAGGTCACTAATCTCAATATATCATTAAAATCCAAGACAACTTCACCATAAAATCTAACCAAGCAACAAAACATATACAACCAATGATTCACAATGTTAACTATGCTTATGATTTCAAGACACCATTAACACGTTCTACTTCTGAGTTTTCAAATAGGTAATTGTTAGAGTAGTCAATTCTAACAAAACATCCACATACTAAGTTGACTAGTCTCAACATGTTTCTCAACAAAAACTCAGAATAAATTCAAAAACAATTTATCACCATTACTAAGGTTTTTGAATTCACTATTATCAATATGAAAATTCCCAATATTCCATCATGGATGTACAACTCCCAACATCCTTCAACAACCCATGACACACATCAATGGCAACATCTTCTATGGTATCCCAGAATAAATTCAAAAACAATTTTTCACCATTACTAAGGTTTCTGAATTCACTATTATCAATATGCAACTTCCCAATAGTCCATCATGGACGTAAAACTCCCAACATCCTTCAAAAAACCATGACACACATCAATGGAAACATATTCTCTAGTATCCCTGATATCTTATTGAATGCAAACCATGTCGACCCTCTCTTCTATTTTGTGCCAAAACTCCATCGTTCTCCTCTATCCATTAAGAGTGTTTTCCATGTATTGTATTGGATTTTAAGCACTTCTATAAGTTCCATCATTATTGATGCACACGATAATATATCCACAATCATATATGGTAGTTGGATATCCCAAGCCCTAGCTCTCCAGAACAACAGAATACACATCCTTTTAACCACTTTCCTTCTTCTAGCTCATGCCAATTGGTCCTTCCATTTTTTAGCTTCTCCAGATCGAAAACCAACTCTTTGCTATTCCTTTTTCTGTTTGAGTGTTTCTCCTCCAGTGAATTCTTCTTCTCTCACAGGATGATAGGATGATAGGCAATTGTTTGCATAGCTCCCTACAACACACGACCCTCACCTTTTGTTCTCTTGTCCTATAAATTTTGTTGGGTTCTTTACCAAAAATGCACCGACAACCATATTTCCCACAAAATCATCATTCCTAGCATTAGACAACTTCGAAACAATTTCCCTTCCATCTAAAAGATAACCTAGTAGGTTCCGTTCTCCCTACATCAAAGGAATTCCTCAGTTGATCATTGTGCAATACTCTATGTGTATATAGAAGAAATTCCTTGAGATCAACTGATTTCCTCGGTGGTTGAAGAGTCTTGAGATTCAGACCCATGGCATTATGAATTTGGGCCAACATTCGCAGAGACTCCTCCAAATCCATGGCGCCCTTCAAAAAATCTCTGCCAACGTCCCCGCTATCTACTTTGTATTTTTTTGTCCATTCATGCAAAATATCATCTAGTTTCCGCTCCTTGCGAGAAATCTCTCTAAGTTTTAAAGATGATCGAGCATGGGCATTTCTTTGCAGCATGTCAAAATCAAAGAAGCATTTCCGCTCCATGTTTGTATGATGACTACTTCCTCGCCAATGTTCTTCTCTGTCTACAAATAATGGCTGGCTCAAGCCTCCTATTTTTTTTAGCGACTGCCCTTACCTTCGGGTGGTAGCATCTCATCGACCCTCCACTTTACACAGCCAACAGTCTGCATAAACAGTTGGTGGCTTCTTCTTTTTAGACTTGCATTGACAAACTATCAATGCCCATATCGTATTCCAAAAGAAAATCTATGCATATTTTCCATAATCTTTATGAGCAGTGGAAACACCAATTGCAACAAACACTCTTTCACTGCCAAGGTGGATCTCCTCAAATGTGGACAAACAAAAAATGCATAGCAACTATCACTCAATCTATCTACTCTCACCTAAGGTAGGCTTCATTTACGTGGGCCCTCCCATAAGGGAGTCAAGCCCAGTTCCACTCTTACATCATATTGGTAAATGGGAGAGGGAGAGGGAGAGTAGACAATAATTACACACACCAAAATTGTGATTGAGGGCTCTATTAAACAACAAATAGAGTACATATAAATAAAAAAGTCTTTGTCTCAAGATAGACAACTACCTTGATCCACTAAATAAAATATCTCAACTTCACACCAATCTAGGAAGCACTTAATTGGACAGAATCTCTAAAATCCAACTCTAAGTGGTATACTGAAATGAGATGTATTTCAACATGGTATCAGAGCAGGTGCTCTGAAGTTCAGTGGGCAACATTTGGCACTTGGGATGGCAAGTGATTTGCTGGTGTATTTGCTTGAAGAAGGTAGAAAAGGTTCTTTGTCAGGAGGACAAAGATGATTTCCAACATCAAATTTGAAGATAGGTTAGAGGGGATATCCAACTACCTGCAATGGAAGGTTAGAATCAACAGTGTTCTCAAGGAGAACAAATTATGGTTATTTGTGAACACCATTGTGCCTGTACTTGCTTCAGATCCCATAGATCTTGATGTTCATGAGGTGAAGGAAGCCACGCCTCAGAGAATCATCTTGGACGGGGTCAAATACCACCTTATTCCACACTTGGCTAAGAAGAATACAACCAATGAAATGCGGGATAAATTCAAAGGCTTGTATGAGGCTAAGAACGAGAATAAAAAAATGGCTCTTCGGGACAAGCTCCATGGAGCTAGGATGGTCAAAGGAAAGAGTGTGGAAACCTACCTCGCCTGGGTTGCACAGGTGAAGGACGAGTTGGAAACTATTGGAGATGTCATTCCTGACTCAGAGTTGGTGCGGATAGACCTGAAAGTCTTCACCAAGGAGTGGAATGTTTTCGTCAAGTGTGTGGTGGGGAGAGAGAAGCTCCTTGACTGGAGCATATTGTGGGATGATTTTACACAGGAGGAGATTTGAGAGGGATCTCAGAAAAAGGCGTTGGATGGTGCAGACGACAAGAATATTTCTCTTGTGGTAAAGGGAAATGAGAAGAAGAAGGACATGAGCGAGGTGAAATGATTTTCATGTCACAAGACTGGCCACTATGCTAGTCAATGTCTGAACAAGAAGAAGAAGAAATTGGAACCAGAGGTGTCAGCTTCAACAAAGGTTGCAGATTTTGCTGAGAGATATGAGAAGGATTTCTCTCTCATGACCGGTTCTGTTGGTAGTGGAAGCTTAATGTTTGAGGACATTGAGTCTTGGTTTGTGAACAATGGAGCTTCTCGGCACATGACTGGGTTCAGGTCAATTTTCCTCAATCTTACAGAGATTGACTCAGATTGTAGAGTGAATTATGGAGTCGACCCACAAATTGCAGTAAAGGGGGTTGGAAGGTTGAGATTCCAACTAGAGTCTAGAGGCCTTCTGGAGGCTGTGGAGGTGCTATATATTCTAGATTTGACAGTTAATTTGCTCTCAGTGTCAGCTTTCGATGAGAGTGGATTTGGAGTTGTCTTCTACGGTGGACAAGTGTTTTTATATCCCGTGGGAGCAATTGCTGACAAAATAGTGATGCTTGGTGTCAAGTATGAGGGCCTATATAGGTTATTGGGTCGACCTGTGTTGGGGTCCAGTGGATTTTAGGACTCAGATTCTGTGTTGGAGAGTGTCGAAGAGTTGTCAAGTAGCACGAAAGAGAGATTTGATAATGGGCACTCAGTCTTCTTCCGAGACTCTCAGAGGACTTAGTAGGCATGAGTCGACACAGATGGATGCTCAGGAGAGTGTGCAGTCTCCTAGGATTATGTCTTCAGTTCGTGTTACAACAAAGGTAGCAGCAGAGGCTTTCTGTCCAGTGGGAGTAGTGACTTCCTGTTCAGAGAGAGTAGAGACTTCTAGTACAGAGGGAGCAACTATGACAACTTATGAGATGGAGACAGATTCTGGTGGTGATACCATAAGTACCTCTCTCACTAAGAGGGAGTGTTGAAATTTGGTAGCTTGGAGGTACTTTTGCATTGGCAGCGCTCAACATGCGGAAGAGACCAAAAAAACTTTCTTCTAGTGACTTTATAATGTGTTTTTATAAAGTGACTTTATAAAGTTGGGTCTTTTAATTATTTTAAATGTAAAAGTGACTTTATGATGTTATGGGTCACTTTAATGACTTAAGTGACCTCAACGAATAATTAAGTCGTGACCATTGATCTTGAGGGAAAGTGAAGAGTCACTCATGGGAGATCAAGGGTTAGAGGAGTTACATTTCAAAATTGCTTAAAGGCAACTCAATAGGAAAAGGAGGGCGCACTTTTGAGGAGAGGTTGAGGGAAGGTGAAGGGGCATGAATCCCAAGGAAGAGTGTTGGCTTGGAGGAAGAGCTTCAACAAAGAGGGTTTGGCATGCATCCCAAAGAGTGGGATTGGAACACAACCCAAGGGCATTTGCAACCATTAATACAATCTGTACAACAACAGAAGAGGGGGTCGTACAACTATGTAAGTTGGTCGTACAACAAAGGGAGGGCACAAAAATCGATGATGTAAGTTTACAACATGTTGGCATGGATTTCTATGCATTTTTGTTGAGTTTTTCCTTTTTGTTCTGTATAGTTTCCTTTTGGCACAAATTTCTATGCAAATGTTGAATTTTGGTGAAATATTATTGGCTGTCATGGATCGTACAGGAAGTACAGCCATGGTTGTCTACCTTAGACACAATCTAGGACTGTTTGCATAGTGTTGTAAATTGCTAAAAGAAGAGAATGACTGTGTTTTTATGCTGATGTAATAGTTCTGATTTTACCTTAAGCTGAATAAACATTCTTTCTCCTCAAAATCCGTCATATTTTCTGAATATTTCGTCTAGTGTTTATGCACAGATTTTTGTGCCAAATGTGAGTTATTGTCTGCTGTTCATAAATTTATTCGGCTGCTATTTTATTTCAGAACTAATCTATGAGTGTTTCTGTCCATAAAGAACAGTTGTATGGTTGTTGTATCTTTATAGAAGGTTGAAATCTCCTTTAGTCTAAGTGGTATACTGAAATGAGATGTATTTCAACATCCCTGTTTGTCAGCCTGTAGCACAAAATTCACCCTCGAGATGACATGCCATACATGTCCTTTTCTTCCCATATTCCTCCCAAGGAGAACCTTAAAAGCTCTATCCAATCCCGAGGTCTAGTTCTCTAAATAAATCAATAGTTATCTGCTCTGTGAGGCAGCAGCAGCTTCTGTTGCAAGCAAAGGATCGAATTTTTTTTGTGAAAGTCATCGATGAAGTCCCAACAGATTAGTTCATAAGAATCACTGTAGTCCACTTCCCAACGAGGGGGGGATGGCTTGTGCAGTGGGGTTCTCTCTCGCGGAATTCTCTCTTGCCAGGCAACGAGATGGGGAGGGGGTAGTTTGTTAGCTAATTGTAGAGAATGCTTAGGTGAATAAATAACATTTTACCATGCTTAGGAGACTGATTAACATGGCATTTTTGTCTAGATCTGTTTTACCAATAATCTGAGGTGAATAAATAACATTTTACCATGCTTAGGAGACAGATAAACATGACATGATGTGCATCTTAAATTTGATTGAATGAAGCCAGTAGCGTAACTCAGCTTGTTTTTAGACCTACAGTCGCTTACCTCTAGTATGTGGCTGAGCTCATTTTGTTTTGATTAAGACTAAAATTCAGAACCTTTTAAGTAGAGGAATCCACACAGACCCACCCAATAAATTATAAATTGTATTTGATGTAAGAGAAGTATTCGCTACAGTTAGGATGATGCAAACAGAAGTTGAGTTGTGTAAAACATGCGTTGCAGAGTTAAAGCATATTCGAGGCCTGCGGCTGTACAACTTCAACATCTTTCCCTGAAGTCCATACATGAGTACAGTTAACTGAATCAATGAA
>ML803759.1:131463-141590 GCA_009831015.1 Picea engelmannii | reverse complement strand
ATCATCTGGGTCAATCTTTCACTCACGTCTGTGAGATCTGAAAGAGTGTCTGCCCTCAATATAGAATATCAACAATAATCATCTGGGCCAATATTTCACTCACATCTGTGAGATCTGAAAGAATGTCTGCCCTCAATATAGAAGATCAATAATAATCATCTGGGCCAATATTTCACTCACATCTGTGAGATCTGAAAGAATGTCTGCCCTCAATATAGAACATCAATAATAATCATCTTGGTCAATCTTTCACTCACATCTATGAGGTTTGAAAGAATTTCTGCCCTCAACATATAATATCAATAATGGGCTATCTGACCCATTCTTCTCAACCAAGGAAGAAGGATTGTTTCTGATTTCTGAACCTGGACCATTTCCCACCCTGGGCCATTCTTCCGACACTTAACAAAGTGTAACCTGGAAAGAATGAATCTGCCCTTGAGAAATGTATGGACCATTCCTTACCCTGGGCCATTCCTCCAACACTAAATAAAGTGTAACCTGGAGGGAATGAGTCTGCCCTAAGGAATGACTGTCCTAGAGTATTCCCCACCCTGGGCCATTCTTCCGACACTAAACAAAGTGTAACCTGGAGAGAATGAGTCTGCCCTCGAGGAATAACTGTCCCTGATTGCTGAGCCTGGACTACTCCCCACCCTGGGCCATTCCTCCTACACTAAACAAAGTGTAACCTGGAGAGAATGAGTCTGCCCTCGAGGAATAACTGTCCGGACCATTCCCCACCCCGGGCCATTCCTCCGACACTAAAGTGTAACCTGGAGAGAATGTATAACCCTCGAGGAATGTTTGTCCTTCTTCAACCTCCAAAATTGACGATTCTTCAAAACTGCCCACAACTGTGAACTTCGAAAGAATGACTGCCTGGCAAGGCGGACCATTCTACTTGACCACTACTCAGAGTGACTGCCAAGAAGAATGACTGTCCTAGACCACTCCCCATGTTAACCACAATGGGAAGTAGCTATCTATGATACATCATCAATCAGTTTTCCTCCCATGTTAACTACAATGGGAGGTCACTGTCCGTCAGAAATCTCAATCCACTTTCCGAAGAGGAAAGCATCTGTCCAATCTAGACTATTTTTCAATTACAAAGATAAATGTTCCCTCCTAACTGGAGAGTTATTTAAATCACAAAAAAAAATGTTTGTGTACCTTCTTTTAGTTTGGAGAGTCTCCCCTTCCGGTTAATAGAGTTACTTCCACGAGCTCTAGCTTGAGTATGCAAGTTCTTTCATCTTGAATATAGGCTTTATCAAAATGTATGCTTATTTGCTCATCTGTGGAGATATGTATTGGAGAAATCATTTTCTCCCTTCTGGACTTTATCATGGATAATGTAATGCTTGTACTATAGTCTAGAACACTGTGAAGGCTTCATGTAGATCTAAACAATATAGTATATCATAGTTGGAGAACTGGAAGATATTCATGTGGTACTTCTTCTGTCATCATGAGATCTGATCTTTTGAGTAGTCATCTTGATGTTATGGGAAATCTTCACCACGCTTCTGCTGTGCACTGGAGGTTCTCCACCAAGTTGTCTTCTTCTTATCTGTATACAGGAGTCTCTTTCTGGTATGTCTCAAAATCTTGAGATTGCTCTGCATGCGCTCTTTACTCAATTTCTTCTGGAGAACATTCTTTGCATTTATCTGATGTAGAATTCCAACTCATGGATGTTGCAAATGATATAATGACTCATGCAGTGATATGTCTGGTGTACTGGAACAATCAATCATCATAGTCTTCTCCCTCCATCTGGGAGAGCCTCTGGTTTTGGATCTCGCAATGCTTTCATTCATAAGTCTTCCGTACACTGTTCTTCATCACGACTTTCATTTCTTCTGCTTGATTGCTTTTAGTGAGTTCATATCAGGTTGATAATCTTGTGGTTCTTGATACAATGACTGGTTGTTCTGGTTCTTCTTTTTCTTTCTTGGAATCCTTATGTTCCTCTTCATGTTTCTCTTTTACTTTTGGGTCCATGGAGTTTCTTATAGATTCCATGCCCTAGAGTTTCCACTTCTACCTTTCATCATAGGATCATGGATCTGGATGGACGACCAGGAATGCTTTAAGGCTTCTCTTTGAAAAGGTCTTCTTCTACGGTTGAGCTGAACACATACTATCTTTTCATGGATGCTACCATGGATATATATATTTCATCATCTTCAATGGATCATAGGATTAACTCCCTCCTAATCCTTGCTTCATGTAAGAGTGCATATAATCAACTCCCTTCGTCTGACAGAGTCCATGCTTCCGTCTCCATCCTTATTGTCTTCTACAATATATAATAGAGTCCACGCTTCCTTATGCATCCTTATTGTCTTTTGTAGTATATAATTGGCTTTCTTGTCTAACAGAGTCCACACTTCCATCTTAGTTTTCGTCATAAGTCTTTCTCCAGTTCCTTTTGATGTCTGACTTCTAAGTCTCTTCATGATTGATTCATCTTATCTTGTAGTAGATTCCACATGATTTTTATTTCATCCTTTCATATGTATTATCTAATGACATTCATCCTTGTCCCGTTGTTCTTTCATAGGTATAGTCCTTCTTGGAACACATTATCTTCCAAGAGATAGATATACAAGATATGTACAGAGACGATGCAAGCAAGATATGTACACGAAAATAAGAAGAGTGTTGTTACCTTTTAGTAGAAGAAGTCTCTTCCATCTTGCTCAGTCTTCTTAGTAGGTTCCTTTTCTTTGACAATCGATGCTTCATGTTTCTTCTTCCTTTTATTTATCTCGAGACACTGATTCCTGTAGTGACCGTACTTCTGACAGTTGAAGCATTGTATTTCTGAGATGTCTTTCTCTTGATTTGGCTTCCTCCTTGAACCAAGCTTCCTTTTGTTTCTGAAGTTCTTGAATCTTGCTATGAAGGCTTGATCATCGTACTTCTTTTGAGGTTTCTCTTTTGCATTGATCCTTGATTCTTCTTGAGCACAACAAGTCCAAAGTTCTTCAAATGTCGGGTACTCCTCCCTTGTGTTCATGCTTGTAGCAAATGCATCCCATATCTTGGGAAGACCATTGAGAACTGTGTTCACCAATTCCTTTTCTGAAGTGATCTCTTCAATAGTTTGTAGTTGATCTCTTAGCTGGGAGATCCTTACAAAGTATGATGTTATGCTATCGCCATCATTCATCTTCATGTCACAAAGCTCATTCTTCAGACTCATAACTTGTCCAATGTTTCTGACTAAGAAGAGATTTGTTAGAGCATCATACATCTTCTTCGATGAGTCAAGATGGGATATGTAGGGTATCAAGTTGTCTTTTATGGAATCCACTATGATACTCATGGCATTGATGTCAACGTCTTTGAACTTCTCCATAGCTGCAACGTTCTGCAGTTCCTTCTCTTCTCCTTCTTTAAACTCTGACTTCACGATCTTTCCTTTCATAATATCCAACACTTTATTCTTAGCAAGGATGAGGTCAATCCTTGTCTTCCATGATCTAAAGTTAGAGGCTCCATCTAGCTTGTTCTTAGACTTCATAGAGTTCATCATGGCTTGATTGACTTGGTCAAACCCTAGATTTGACCAGAAATCCAAACTTCACGTCTTGGCCTTCTGAGAGTACCAGGAGATGCACTAGGCTAGGGCGCACAGATCTATTTGAAGATTAGGTCAATCTTGTCACTTAAGGTGCCTCAATACGAGATTTAGGGTTTCTACAACTGCTTCTACTAGTAACCCTAGCTGCAGTGCTTCTGGAAACTGCTCCTGCTAGTAACCCTAGCGATAGTTCCTCAACAAGCTCAATATCTAGCAGCTATGTTTTCTTCCAGCGTTTTAGGCTGATTGAAGGGGTGTGGGCCCATAACCTGTTAGAATATAGAAGATGGTGTGCTCATTTTACCATTGACGATACCTTCGTCACCCAACCACAGGCTGAAGCCTCCCTCCGAGCACCTTAACCTTGACTGAGAATTCCTCCAGAAGCAAACCTTAGGCTAGATAGCCAAACAAAGAGTAGTGCATCAATCCCCAAGGATAGCACATCACAAAATACTGATCAGATGTTCCAAACCCTAGCAAGGAGATATCCAAGCCAATACTGAAACTAGCTACTGCTGCAGCTGCACCTACAACCCTCCTCCAAACCTGTGCACCAGACTGCAACTGCAGTGTGCACCAACTGGGAAACTGCAATTCTGAGATACTATCAAATGAGAACTGGTGCCCTGTATTTATAGTAATCCTGCTAGTTTGTTGGGGCCGACTTCTCCTTCTGAGCATGTGTCTATTCAATATATTATTATTAATTCTGGCCGACTTCTTCTCTTGGAGGCTAATAGCCTAATATAAATTATTTTCTTGAGCCGACAAGGCTTCTAGGGTTATTAACCAACTCATTAGGGTTTCTCTTGCTTCCCAGAGTCGTCTATTCTCGTCAGGTTCACACGTGGGGGTAAATACCTCCCGCAGCTACCATAATATTAACAGATATCACATTGAGTGTGGTTATTATTAACACACACACACACACACACACACACACACACACACACACACACATATATATTCGTTTTTTGCACAACATCCTTTTGTAGGAATCCCTAGTTATATTGCCACCATCATCATCTAGAGACTTTATTCACAACATCTTGTGTACAAGGCCATAGGGTTTTACATTTTATCAAAATGCATGCTTAGATGGGACATGCCCTAGGTGCGGTGGAATTACATTACTAAGAAAGTGCATCCATGTAAGTGATGAGTATGAATTGGGGAGGAATGAGGTTGCCTTGCAAAGCTTTAAATATGTGACATATGATATTGATCAAGGACATGAAAGAAAAAATATACAATTGGTTACTTCCCAAGTATGAGTTTGTGACTTCATGAAGGACTTCATCGAAAAGACACAACATTATGTTCAACATGTCCATGTGGCTTGATGACAGGATGAGAATTATAGAATATGTAGAGATACATTTTCTATTGGTACTATGTTATCATTGGTTGATTTTGCTGAGAACTACACCCTTCAACCACAAAATGAGATTCAAAACCAATATTATCACTCAGAGCAGGTCAACATAATGGTACATATCACATATAGGCATGGACTGGATAGTAATGAACAAAAAAGAGTTATATTGAAAGCGTATCACTTCTACATAAGTGATTATCGGTGCCATGAATTATCCTATGTACAAAATTGTTTTAAGATGTTCTACAATCACCTTAAGCAGAAGAACATACAAATGTATCAACATTGGATTTGGTCAGATGGTTGCGCAGGTTAGTTAAAAAATGATCATGTATTTCAATGGTTATGTATGTTGCACAAAAAACTAAAGGTACCACACATTTGGAACTATTTTGATTCCGAGCACAGGAAAGGGGAGCATGATGGAGCAAGTGCATGCATAGAAAGAGAATTACGCAGACAAGAAATGAAGTTCACTACTACCCTCATTCGAGATGCAAAATCCATTGTTGAATGGTTTTCTTTAGTAATGAGAGAGGGAACAGGAACTCATGAAGACAAAACACACAAGAAAGGACATGTGCCTAGATATTTTGAGGAGGTGGTATATGTAGATCGATCACAATGGTATGAATGAAAAACAATAAAGAGAACTCATGGATTCCATTCACTTAGAACATCAGATGATGCAATAGTTGAAATATGGACAAGAAAAATACCTTGCTTCTGTGGTTCATGTAATAGTAATCAATGAGATGATTGTGAATCGACAGACTGGGTTGATAAATTGGATCGTGTATCACTCCTCATTGGTCAACGTATAACTATGGAATTATCCAAATTGGAGGAGAACCAATCAAGTATTTCAGCAGATTATGATAATGTCTCAGATCACATACTTCCGGGTTCGTTGAATCCTTCTATTAAATTTTGAATAACTAGAATGAATGTGTTATGATTTGGTCATTTAGTGGACTCACATTTTGGAACTCCATTTTTTGCAGGGAACATATACGTAGTGGTTTACCCAAGAGTTAATGAACGAGGCATTGATTATTGGTTGGAACTATGCTTAGACGGAAAGAAGACTCTCATGCGATCAGTAACAGACTGTGAAGGAATTGAATTTTTGATAGGGTCGATGGTTATTAAAAGAGAATATATGACACGGGATGAAAGAACACGAAATAAAGGTGGTTATGTATTTCAATATTATAAACTAGGTCAAGTTGTATACCACTTTAAAAACTTGGTTATTGGTACAAACCTCCAACTACAAACAATGCCAAGTAAAAACTCATCAAAGGTACAATACTTCTTGCCTTACTTTTAGCACGAGAATTTAATGAAAACCATGAGTATTAGAAGTGATCCCGATGGTCTACTTGAATGACCATCTAGGTATCTAAAACGAATAATTTTGGCTTCATTTTGATTGTTGTCAAAATATTTGTAATGTTGTTAAAATATACCCTACCTTAAAACATACCCATGCCTTGCCTTGCCTTGCCTTTCCTTGTCTTTCCTTCACTCTTTTCCATGCCATGCCATGCCATTCCATAGCATACCATGCCTTGCCTTCACTTTCCTTTCCATTCATGCCTTGCCTTCACTTGCCTTGCCTTTCCTTCACTTTCCTTTCCTTGCCTTCACTTGCCTTTCCTTTTCTATGTCTTGCCTTCACTTACCTTGCCTTACCTTACCTTTCCTTTCCTTCACTTGTATTTCCTTTTCCATGCCGTCACTTACCTTACCTTTCCTTCACTTTCCATGCCATGCCTTGCCTTAAATTGTGTTTCCTTGTCTTCATTTGCCTTCCCTTGCCTTACATTCACTTACCTTGCCTTGCCTTAACTTGCCATGCCATGCCTTGCCTTCACATGCCTTTCCTTATCACTTACCATTCACTTTCCTTTGCTTTCATTCACTTGCCTTGCCTTATCACTTGCCATGCCATTCCTTGCCTGTTGAGGAAAAGATATGAAATGATCTTACTCGAGCATTTTTAGATTCTTCTTGGCTAAAGAAAAATAGATGGGAATGTCACCCTAGGTTTATAGCGAACAAAAAATAACATCCTAACTCACAAGTATTAATAACGAGTGCTTAGGATAATATTTTTTCAATAAATAGCTTGTCAAACATTTACTTTTTACTTAATTTTATGAACATATCAATTGCTGAAATAATTGTAAAGATAGAAGTAAAGTCACCAAGATGATAATCAAGACAGATGAGACATAAATCAATCCTTTATTTCATTCCAATTCACCAAAGAGTCATTTTCTTTACAAAATCTCATACAAAAATCTTGGACCAAAGTCAAACTTAGACATCCCCGATGGAACATACAAAAGGACCTCTGACAAAAAACCAAAATTGAACTTTAAAAGATGGATCATCTTGCCACGGATTGCTGCCCACTCGAATTTGCACAATAGCCTTTGTAAGTCATGAAAACTAATTCACAAACAAACAAGTCTACACAAAATATCAAAGATAGATCAACACCTCTGAAAAACAAGTGTTTGAATGATGTGATTCAACCCTGAATATTGTTGTCTACAATAAGACCCTGCTATCATAAAAGAGAATTAGGCTTGTGATGAATATATGAATGAATGAAAACTGAACTATCTCAACATAAATTCAAAGAGAAAACCTTAGTATGCTTCTGCTTCTATCCTCCTCTTGTTCCTCCCTTTCCTTTTTCTTTTAAAAATTTTAGAATTCGTTGAAGTAGTTGAACCAACTCATTAGTTAAGTTAATTAAAAGACTCAACTAACTTTATTTAGGGGGGAAAGTAATAATCATAATAAGGGTTATAATTAAATAATAACTAGTAGGTGGGACCCCTTGTGACTCCCTTTAGCTCATAACAATCACAACATAACCATTAGTTAAGTAAAACACACCTCCTTGTGTCTCCCATCCACATATTCCATTTGACAATTTGGTTCATGATACTTGAAATCATTTCAAAAATATTACTCATATATCCAAAATAAAACATGCTGTCCAAAGATCCCTGAAGTCAAGTGTCATAAAACAATAGATAAAATAAAAACTTAAATGCCATATTTCCCACTTTGTGATGCAATCTTTCCTTGATTGCTACTGTCACCCTTCAATTTCCCTAAATTTTCCTTTGCCTGCATCGATCCCTTGGGCCTAATCTCACTGATCACGTGTGAACAATCATCCCTCAAATGCGTCCGGGAAGACATGGATTTGTCAGAGCCATTGGAGGGTGAGGAAGGGACAACATTGGCTTTTCCTTTATCAAGGGCATGGTGGGCCTCAGTTTTCAATATCTTGCTAGCATGGGAGGATTGCACTGGTGAGTGGGGAGTAGCTTGGACCTCTGGTTGTTAGGCGTAAGAGAAGGTAAGGAAAAGTTGGGTCAGCCACGATGTTGGGAGACTGTCGGGTGGACATTCTCTTGTCATCCATCATTTTCAGGAACCTCGGGTTTCAATGAGACGTAAGGGGGTGTTATCACCCCATAAATTATGGGAATCAGTCTTCTGACTAATATGTATCTATTTGGCATCTCTCTGGGTGACGAAGTATAGCTCAGGTGATTCCGTTCTCCTCCCTCCATTCTTTTCACTCGACCCTCCATCACCTTGCTGCATCCTTCATCTGCCGCATCCTCACCCCCTTGTCCTTTGTTAGCCTCCATTATCCCGCCTTCCGTCCCTGCATAGATGGACTTAGGATAAACAAAATTTTAGTAATAAGGTTTGTCTAGGTTTATATTGATTAATAATAACTATTTAATAATTGATTAATTATTAATTAATTGTTAATTAATTAATTATTAAGTTAGTTAAAAAAACTAGGTTAGCAGTCAGTTAGTAATTAAGATTAGTTTAGTTAAATAAAATATTAAATAATTACAAAAAAATTAAAAACATTTAAAAACAATAAAAAACATTAAAAAAGTAAAAATAATAAAATACATTAAATAAAAGTAAATAAATTTAAAAAACATATTAAATCATAATACAAAAAACAAAATTTAAATAAAACACAAAAAACAAAACATTAAATAATTAAAATATTAAAAACATTTTAAAAAAACATAAAACAAAAATTAAAATAGCAAAGTTAAAATAAAAATAAAAATTAAAAAACATAAACTTAATCCTAAGTTTAAAACCTACGTACCCTCCTACCCCACTCATCCTCACCTCACGTCCCATCCCCCACCTACCTCCACTACCCCCATCCCCCTACGTCACTCCTACCCCACCTACCCTCTACCACAACTCTCGCCTACCCATAACCTTCACGCATATTTTATACAATGCACCCCCCCATCAACTATATAACATATATCAACGCGCCTTATTCCAACTCGGACCCCCCCTGGGTTCGATTTTTAACGAGGGGGGGGGGTCCGACCTCATATTAAACCTCGCCCTAATCTAAACGGCCCACAATTGCCCAACCAAATCCACGGCCCTGGTTCCAAGTCGGACCCCCCCATGCAGTCTGCTTTTAACGAGGGGGGGGGGGTCCGAGTGATTTTTTCCCGCCAAAAATCATTTTCACAAACTTTTCACTATTTTTGTCCATTTTACCTTGTCTTCTTCCGACGGAGATCCTGAGCAAACGGAGGCGAATTTTAAAAATCTGAGAGAGGTTTTTGGTCAGCACAGGATGAGGAACAAAACCCTTTTTTTGGTTTTTGCAACGGAGTTACGAGCAGAGCAGGTCAAAGGCATCTTCGAGGCCTATTTTTCCAGATTTGCCATTTTCTGTTTCAGTCCCGATTTTGCAGGAGCTGCCACGGCCAGCTGGAGATGAATTTTGTGAAACCGAAGGAGGTTTTTGTCCAGCACGTGCCCATCTACAATAACCTCCTTCAGTTTTCGCCCAGGTGTCTTCATTGAGGATAAAATCACGTCTGAACGGACCCCATTTTTCGTAGAGAACGGTCCATTTCTCATAACAGAAAACTCCGAATTTGATGGGAGTGGTGGCTATTTTCGGCCAAGACGGTTGAACCGACTCTCGGAACTTGATGAAGAGATGTATCTTATATATTGAGATGATTTTAATGTAATGGGGTTGGATCTTCACGCCCTGTGGCCATCGAGCTGTAACATTTTTGAACTGATCTTCCATTAATGAAAGAG
>ML803759.1:104085-125825 GCA_009831015.1 Picea engelmannii | reverse complement strand
TGCACCTGTAGAAACCCCAGAGAGACATAAGCCTCCTGCTTTGTCTCCTACTCCTGCTGAACCTCTAGAGGTTTATAAGCCTCCTGCTTTATCTCCTGCTCTTGTAGAATCTCTAGATGGCAGTACACCTTTGGTTACATCTCATGTGCTTGCAAAAGTCCCAGACAGATACAAGCCCCTTTGGTTACATCTCCTTTGGTTGCAAAAGGGGTTGTGGCCAATTGAGCTATGCAGGTCTCGGTTGTAGCTATGTTGGACATAGGGAAGGATCTCATCCCATGTGCGAGGGTGCTTTTAATTATACATGCGAAGGATATGCACAATCATTCGATTGACGACCTTGGTTTGGCCATCTGTTTGGGGGTGGAAGGCCATGGATTTGGTGAGCTTGGTGTCCAGTAGTGACCAGAGGCTTGACCAGAATGAGCTGAGAAATAAATTGTCTTGATCTGAGACAATGGTTTGTGGGATTCCAAAATGCACCCAGACTCGTTCAAAGAAGAGCTTGGAAGTGGCCTCTGCTGTGATGTTCTTCTTACAGGCAACCAGAATTTCCATCTTAGAAAAGTGATCAACAACCACAAAAAGACAGTCATTTCCCCACTTGGTGGACAGGAGGCCCGACATGTAGTCCATTTAGATGGATTCCCATGGTCTGTTAGGAGTAGGAAGAGGGGTGTACAAGACCTGTTTCTTAGTGGTCGGTTTTCCAATAGCGCAGACAGTGTAGGACCTGATATACTTGCTGACCTCTTGTCGAAGTTTTGGTTAGTAGAAATGGTTCTATAGAATCACCACTGTCTTTTCGACACCGAAGTGTCCTGCCACCCGACCGTAGTGGGCTTCCCATATTATATTCGCTCGCTCACTTGATGGAACACAAATATGGCCTAGACGCCACAACAACCCATCCTGAAGATGGAAATTATCGACAACTGCGTTTGCACCCAACATTTGGTAGGTGGTGGTGAAGTCTGGGTCTGTCTCATAGAGTTGGAGCCATCCAGAGGTCTCATGGCCACATGAGTCTAGCACCATGGTGAGTGTCACGACCGTCAGTCTACTGAGGCAATCAACGAAGCGATTGGTGGTTCCTATTTTATACTTTATGTTGAGGTGGAATTTCTACAAGTATGTGGACCAATTTTGATGGCGATCATTCCACAATTTTCCTTGTGTCCGCATGAACTGTAGTGGCTTATGATCAGTGTGGATGATTGTCTCCTTCTTGAGAATGTAATGTCTCCACTGGCGGAAAGCCTGCACAATGGAGTACATTTCTTTTTCATAATAAGGGTACTTATGGACAACATCTGATAGTGTCTCACTATGATAGGCCACGGGGTGGCCGTGCTGAGTGAGAACGGTACCCACTGCATAGTCTGAAGCATATGTCTCAATATCAAAGGGTTGTTGCAAGTCTGGTAGTGAAAGTAATGGGGCTGAGCACAAGCGCTTCCTCAAATCATCAAACTCTTGTTGTTGGGACTACCCCCACGCAAATTTTTCCTTACCACCACCCCTGGTTATTTGGCTAAGGGCCCATGCAATATGGGAGAATCCCAACATGAACCTGTGGTAGAAATTGGCAAGGCCCAAGAAGCTCCGAAGCTCAGTGAGTGTGGTTGGGGCTGGCCAGTCACATATGACTTGGATCTTGGCTAGATCCACATGTACGCCATGCTTATCAATTATGTAGCCCAGTTAATGGACCTTGTTCATATCGAAGGAGCATTTTTCCAAGTTGGCATATAGCTTGTGCTGTCGTAGGGTGTGCAGAACCTGCTGAATATGCTACAAGTGTTCGGCCCAAGTCTTGTTGTAAATGAGAATGTCATCCATATACACGACTACAAAAGTATTGGTGAATGTATATCATCCATCATCCTCATGAAAGTGTTTGGAGCATTTGTCAAACCAAAGGGCATGACCAACCATTCAAAAAGGCCTTCCTTTGACTTGAAGGCGGTTTTCCATACATATGTTTGTTCTATTGGGACCTGGTGGTAGCCAAACTTCAGATCAATCTTACTAAAGTATTTGGCTGACGTGAGTTGATCAAGGAGGTCGTCATTTTAGGGAATCGGGTACCAATTTCTGACCGTGATTTTATTCAGAGCCCGGTAATCAATGCAGAGTCGCCATGTTCCATCTTTCTTCTTTACCAACATGATTAGGCTCCCGCAAGGTGATGAGCTGGGAAAAATGTTCCCATTGTGGAGAATTTATTGGATCTATCACTTGATCTGCTCATTCTCTAACAGAGAGTGACGATAGACTAGCCCATTGGGTAGTGGTGCACCGGGGGTCAGATTGATGGGGTGCTTGACCTGACAGTGTAGAGGTACCCGGGTAGGTGAGGAGAAGATATCTGAGTATTCTTCCACAACCTTATCTACTTGCTTCTGCTATGTGGAGAGATCAGCCACAGAGACCCTGGATGTGGCTGTGATCTTTTTCTTATTCTGAGAGCGAATCACAAAGAAGACAAACTTCCCCATCTAAGAGATGACCTTCCTGAATTGCTTAGCCGAGATCAAGGAAATAACACTAGGTGGGGCTGCCTCGGGTATCATGTACAATTTCCTGTTCAAAGTAACAATAACACTACAAGGCCTAGACTCATATACAACATGAATTTTCCATAAATAAGGTTTGCCCAAAAGAACATCACAAACTTTGAGAGGAGAAACATTACACAATACCTCGTCTTTGAAGGGCTTGATGCCGTATGAAATTCGGCATTGTTCGCTAATGTGGAGACCACTTCCTTGGCGGAGCCATCCAATGGTGTAGGGTTGTGGGTGCGGTGTTATTGGCAAGGCCAACCGCTTGATGACCTCCGTTGAGATGAGGTTCTTCTGGCTACCGCTATCCATGATTAAGTGCAACGGGGTGGATTTTACCTACATCTATGAATGGAAGAGGCATTCTCCTTCTTCTGTCTCATCTGGTTCACCAGGCTAGAGCTTGGTGGTAGCAATGGTGGCACTTGGTTTCACGTCAATGATCAGTCTTCCCCTTTCTAGGTTTGGCTCATAGTCTGAACCCGCATCTGAGTCAGAGGCTTTCACTTCGACCACCAGTCACTGCTTTGAGCGACAGTCAAAAGGGTTATGCCAAGGGATCTTATGGAAGTCACACCACTTCCCAGTATCTTTCTTTGTCTTTCCAATGTCCTTCTTTTCTTGCGGCTTGGATTGGTTGTCCTGATACTGTCCATATTTTATCTATCCTTTTTTTTGTGGGTTGGGGCCACCCTTTCCTGGCTTTTTTTGTGAGGGGTTCCCAGGCCCAAATTGCCGCGTCTTTGTTTGAGCTTATGCTCGATTTTGATGACATATTGGTAGGCCGCGCCTAAGGATGAGATGTCTAAAAATTCCATTTCGGTCTGGATGTATCTATGCAGAGCGTCACGATACTTGTGCACTAGATATCACTCTAAATCTTTGATACCCATATTGGTGCGCAAGGTATGAAAGATATTCGTGAAATCTGACACTGCTTGGTCTCTTTCTTGCCGTAGTGTGGTCCATTTGGTATACAAGTCGTCATAACTTCCAACAGGGTAGTATTGTTCCTTAATAACATCCCTGAAGGAATCCTAGGTGGCTATGACTGTAAATAATGAGGGTTCCTCTGTTTCCTTTTTCTCACAGAAAGTTTCCCACCAATCTTTGACATGGGGAATGACTTTGAGGAGTGCAAAAGTAATCATTTCTCTATTCGAAAAGTTATGGACAGAAAAATACCCTTCTAATAGATTCAACCACTTGTCTAAAACATCTGCGTCTATCTGACCTTCAAATATAGGAAGATCAAAGTTTATTTGTACCTTGAAGGGGGTGGCACCTTCGCTTGAAGAAGATGCATTGCCTGTTGGGAGACGTCGAAGGATTTGCACGAAACTATCCATCATCTCGTTCCTTTGTTGCGTGAGGGCTTCCTCAATCAATAGTTTGAAAGGACCTCCTATCTCGTCATATTTCTGTTCTCCTGCCATGAGAGGTCGCTTGGGTGTGTGAGAATTTTTTTTGTCAAGAGAAACAATCTTGAGACCCAACTCTTTCTACTCTGACCTTGTTGGGGACATGCATTAAGATGACAAGGAGCAGACTTCTCTGATACCACTGATACAGATTTTATGAGCAGAATGAAATGAATACAGATTATTAACAGGTTCTTAACACAACATAACAGATATACAGTAAAACTGGTTTTCTATTCAATAAGGAAATAAGTTGAAACTGTAAAATGTAGCGGAAACAAGCTTGCTGGAATGGTGGTGGCTTATCTCTGAGAAGAGATGTGATGGCTGTGCTCATTTGAAAGAATATGATTACAATGAGGCTCTGAGTCATTTTTACAATAAACAAGAATGCTAAAACCCTAGACATCCAAAAACATAACCCTAGGATATGAAGCGTCAAAAGTCATGTGGGCCCCGTTTGGGTAAGTTAGTACATCAACTTCCCGGGGTTGTAACTTTTGCATACAATATCCATTTTAGGCGTATGATAGATCGTTGGAAAGGTATCCTCGAGAATATTCATTTTGGGGGCTCAATCATTCCTTTAGATATCATTGAGAAGATCGATCTAGAAAAAACTTTATTTAGGCCCTCAAAATGGCCCCGAAAGTTAAAACTGTTAAAAATAGTAAATTGCCAAAATTGTCAGAAAATTGTTTTGAACTAGTTGGAAGAGGTGGATGGCCATCGATATCCACCTGGATCAAGCTACCTCGACTGAAAAAACTCATTCCTGCATGCATGATCGATTAGCAAATAGTATTTTAAATAACCATACATGACAAATCTTAAAGTATGAAATATATTTGGCTCAACAATGTATCAGACTCATGCAATCCAATCCATACAAATTGTTTAACTGTTAATCAATGAGCAATGGGTGAAAAGGGTTCTAGGATATGCGAGGGATTTTTATTGAGCGAAACATGATGTAACGAGGGGGAAAATAACATGGCTACTTCTCAATGACAACAACAATCAACTGTAAAGAAAACCAATAAAACATCACTGTAATCCAAACAAGAAAATGCCACTTTCAACTGCTTTAATACTGAAGTTATCTTGACTGTAATCAATCTTAGAACAGGGAGTGAAAATGAATATGGGAAGGCGATGGGATTTGTAATTAGCGGAAAATGAAATAATGGAAGGGAAAAAGAGTGATTATTGTTCATAAAATTAATTAATTGATCCATAAAACATACTGTGAAAAGATATGCACTAACCAATGATCATTGTGACCAAATAACAATTACTGTGCATTTAGCTAGTTCACTATTGATAATCAAATGTCCAACACAGTGTCATCATAAGACAATATGCATTCAACACAATCTGTAAAGGAGTTCCGTTCCTTTCATTTATACACTTGCATCTTATAACAATTTTTAAATAGTAACCATTTCCACTCCGTTAACGATCAAAATCCACCACTGTCCACGCATACTTCAGTCAACAAATACACTCAAAAGTCATGTTTCCAAAATTAACAATGAAGTCACACTATCAATGCAATCAGACCTATCATTTAGAATGCAATGATATTCGTTGAACATATCTAGGGGTAGTGAGCCCAATAATCCAAATTAAATTGCAAAACCTGAATTGATAGACAACAACCACAATTCCAACACAATTATGCACAAAATAATTCAATCATGCAAGTGTAATTATGTCACTGTACAAGTCCGATTCAATGTGACTCTAAAAATATGAGCCATCCATTCAACTCGACGAGGTATCGACAACATGTCTTTCACCATAAAACCAATAATCAGATTACCACAAAATCGTGCTTAAAAATCTGTAACTATTTCGGAGTGTGGAACCCAAAATTATCCATATCATGCATAGTGGGCAACCACCTAAAACCCATGATGCCACATTTCCATTCTACAATTTCAAACACATAGTCAAAGTTATTAACTCAACCCCTCATGCCGAGATATCAATCTAATATAGTAATGCTTCAAATTAACCAGATTGCAACCAACCATGCTGTGTAAAAACTCGGGCTCATGCAATCGAATAATCATAATGCACACAGTGAATGGAATCTCTACAGTCATCCCGGTTGCAATAACCATTTGGCCCCAAAAGGAACTTATATTTACAATGACCAAATATTCGTGGTGTAGAAGCACCACACACACAATTGCAGAATGCGTGATCATCATTTGGAAATTGTAACCAATGCCAAGTTAAACATCCAAATAATATTAGTGAAAAGGGACAGTGATTGTGTATTGACCAACCAATTCACCACTGTCGTAACAATCAATCAAACTAACAAGCTGTGGAAAATACACATACCCATGCATCAACACGAATCGAGGCTGTGATCCTCTCAATAGAGAAGGTAGGTAAGGTCCCCTTTCTTATAGATAGCTCCCTCACTTTACGTACGCTATTGTCGAATGATTGAAGCGTAATTACATATATAAGTGAAAACTCACTCACCATAAGGAACTTTATGTTTTGTTGTTCAAGTCGTGGAGGGAGCGAAAGAGGAGCACGAAGGGCCGGTACTCGACCGCTCTCTATCCGGGAGAGCGACAAAGTGCAGTAAACAACGAACTAACCCCACCCGAAAGACCATGCAGGGATGTGGGTTGGCAGCAAGGATGTGGGTTGGCATAGCTAGTCAGTAAGAAGTGACCGGTGGAGCAACTCCTACTTCTATTGGTAAATCTTCCTACGAATCCAACTATCTGTCGAATTGAAAACACTTCACTCACAGGGCTAGCTTCTCTCTCATCACTATGGGCGGATCTAGCAATTGAGGAAGGTTATCCCGGCAGGTGGTTGGCAAAGCTATATGGTTTCATATTCCCGAGTTCCCAGTGGAGCTTTGTTTTCCATCCCCATTCTTTTTAAGCGTATCATGAGTGAAATCTAAACAATACTGAGTTATTACACATAAGGAGGGTGACTGTGTTTTTTGAATTATGCAATTAACAATGCAGGGTTTACCATTGTTATAATAAAGGCAGTGAATAGATACCAAACCAACACGACTATCACATGACCAACTGGGAAATCCTGTACTCAAATTAGTCGACATTATACAACCATCCAACAATAACCAAGTAGTAAACCCGACAGGTCAGGCCGGTCTTATCTATCAAGACTGGAGGGCTAAGGGTTTGTTTTGTAGCCAACATAGGGAGAAAAAAGCCAACTCATTGTAATGGTGAAACCTCTAAGGAAAACAATGCATACATAGAGAGAACCACAAATCATTCGTGGACAGGTAACAAATCCCATGATCGAGGGTTATAATAGAGGAGAAAGACTCCAACTCATCCAGTAACGATACTTAACACACGTAGGGTATAATGCTCGTGGTTCTCCAATCAAACAAACACAACGTTGAAGTGAAGATAGGGCTGAGAACTTAACTAAATAACCCACTGCGCGAGCATTTAGTGGTGGAAACAAACTAATGCTTAAGTGAATAAACCTAGTGACCCAGAGTGCCTCCAACCATTAAACACACAAAAACCAAAGACTGGATATAGTGACGAATGCATGAGGATAGCTATCCACCCAAGACAAAAAAAAACCCTCCAACTAAACCAACAAGGATCACAGAGAGCCCTTATGGCTGATAACACCCAGGATGACCAATAACTCCTATGAATTCAATATTATTGCAGAAAGAACCATCAACGCTTCATTCCAAGAACACAATTTCACACAGTTGCAATACTTAAGAAAAACACAAACCAATACACCTGAGCCAATATATATTTCATAACCAGAGCAAACTCATGAAGGGCCAAAAAAAGACATACCTATAATCAAACACCTTAAAATGTGAGTTGGCCAAGTGGTTCTCCTCTACTAAGAAATCAGAGCATAAGCTCAACAACAATGTTGAACAACAACCCGACTAGGGTGGCGGCCAACGAAAGGAGTAAAGGTGACGTGAAGTAAATGCACGTCGCCTCCATCCACAGTCAATTAAGTCATTAGTACAGGCCAACCAATAATCCATTAACTCAATTAATTAGACCATGTATCGAAACCATCAACCATTAAAACCAACAACGTGATCCATATCAACTCATGCCATAAAATAATCACTGTGCATATCAACTATGTAACTCAAACAAAATCACATAGCTATTAACGTCCATTACCTTGTCGAATGTGCCACCAACATCCTATCCATCCAAATATACCATATCCATATTACGTTTATAACTCAATTAAATCATATAACCATCAATTGCTAGCTAGGATTTAGCCATAATAAATTTAATCCTTCATGCATGTAGTATAGCATAGCTCAAGTTCGTCTCCTTGCATTTGTTGCATCGTTTTGATTTCTTTTCAATTGCTTGTATATGTTACTAACATGTCAGTTATGCAAGTTTTCCAAGAACAAGTAGCAGTGGTGTTAATGAATAGCATAGGCCATAGTAACACAAAGAACCAATACTTCATAAGCCTTAAACCACATCCCATAAAACAAGATCTCATTAGCCATGTAATCCATGTCAAACATCATCACAACATCACATATGAACAGATATGATCTCCAAAATACAAGGGGGTCCCACCTACTAGTATTATTTAACTTTTATAATAATAGGATTTAGAAACACTTTGCGGGAGAAACTTCATTGACATTTTTAATCGTCAACAAACTGGTGACTCCACAGGGAAATTTGTTTTCAACAGATTTAGAACTCATAACTCATGGTTTTGTGGACCAAAACAATAGGTTAATAAGATATAACCTGGACAATTATGCAACAAGGGGAGGTGAGTAGATTTAATGGAAAGATCATCGGGAATTTGGGAATAATTCATGAAAAGTGTTAAGTATGAGGGGTTTTTACCATTGTATGCATAATCATTTGACCAGAATCTTCTCTCTAACCTTTAAGGAGGAAAAATTTTAGACTTTCTCTCAAAAACTCAATGGATGAAGAAATGGCAAGAATAAGTGGGAGATAACCAATTCTTTATAACACGACAATGGAAATATATAATGATTTCAAAGGCCTTTCAGAGGAGACATCATAAAAATTGTGTAAACTTGATTGTTATTGGCTAACAATGCTTTGCAGGAGTGTCACTATGGCATAATTGATCCGACATCCTATTTGACCAAATTAACTAAAGATAATAGGAAATAAAATCACGACGAAAGTAAAGTTGCAGAAACTAAAACAACCACAATAAAAGACATAAATGAAATGCATCAAGAAGAAAACTTAACTCGGAAGGAAGAAATCAAAGTACTGTAAAGCATAGAAAAGAAGCACAAAATTGAAAGCAGAGCTAGGCTACTAGTATACAGAAAATCCAATCAACATTAGAACTTTTCACGATATCCCCTCACAATACTTCAAGCGAGGACTGTTAGTGTTGTAGGAAATCAATTGCCTCTGTAAATCCCTTAAAATGTATGAACTAGTGTCCAAGACAAAAGTGATTTGGAAAGGACCCAACACATGAAATTCTGATGTGATTATCAGCCCCTTGATGCACATGATTAAATCATCAAGATAAGCATGGAGACTGAACAATTCATTGAAAGTTGTGTGTATAGGTCTTTTAAAAACAGTACCAGTATCAAGTAAGATAAAAATTTGGGATTGGTAAGACATAGTACTCTAGTAAGTGATAAGAGTGGTTTTGTGAGCATCTACCCCTTTTACCTTGATTTTCTTGCAACCAAACAAACTGTCAAGTAAGGGCCCTAACTGTGACTCTACAAACTATTGCAGAAATATTTCCATATTGAGAGGAGGAAAGGGATTTCTCATAATCGCTTGCATGAAATTTTGAAGACTAATACAAGTTCTAATATTATCATTGGTCCTCGAGGCACGTTCCCAATTGGAAACCCATTCAGGGAAAACTGGAAAAAAACATTCTAGCCCTTAAGGAATATCTCAACTCCCTTCGAAAGGTTGCCTTCAGTGCATAGTTAACAAGTCCTTGTTTTTTCCTAGCTGGTTTTATAGTACACTGAATAAGACTTGGATAAAAACCATGAAGATCCTCATTAAACCAAGTTTTTTTTTTTGAAATTCACCCAGTAGCTCGACAGACCTCATCTCTTCTTTATCAGAACACTGGACATTTATTTTAACGTTAGTTGAATATCCAAGTGTCCTAATGTTCATGGAGATGGTTTCAACCACCTTCTTCCATAACTCCTCTTCTTTCTGTTTTTATCTATTGCTTACATCACTCGACGAAAATGAACTCTCAAGAGGAGTCAAACCCTCAGGAAACTTATGATTTTCTATGGATATAATATCCTCAGGCTTAGGAGGTTCATCTTGAATGACAACACAAATTATCTCATCGTTAGGGAGGGCCTTCCAAGATCCTACATTGTTAGGAATACATGGACGATATAGAGATTGAAAATCACAATTAGGCTTATGAGACAAAAGTTGTTGATTAGGAGAGGCTGCAAAGACAACCAACCGATCATCCATTGAATTCAAATCCCTCTTAACATGAGTGATTTTGAAATATAAAAGGTTTGAGACAAGTTCCCAAATAGTTTGGGAGTATCATTTCATCAGTTTGTTGATAGGAGAGAATATCCTACATATTAGGTTCACAACAAGCTTAGAATTTCCAAAAACTGAAAGATGGCCACAACCAAGATTAAGGGCGTTCTCAATGCCTAATAATAAAGCTTCGAATTCAGTGACATTGTTTGAACAGACGAACTCTAACCTGTAAGAAAGATTATGAATTTTCCCTGCAGGAGAAACCAAAATAATGCCATCCCCATTACCTTCACTAGAGCATGAACCAAAAAAGTACATATGCCACATATCATCATCTAAATTGATTTTCTTCAAAAGAGTATTATCCTCATCAACAAATATGGAATACACTCCTAGGTCCTCTTCGATATAGTTTACATTAGATTGTGGAACATTCTCTATGTAGGGTGAAATCCTTCCCTCTCTAAGGACTATAATGTTCTTACCATTTTGAGGAATGGATAAATGTGTCTCGTCGAGTGAGAGGTATCCACCTGTTAGGGATTGACAATCTCTCCCCAAGATAATTGAGTAATTTCTTACAGGCATATCAATCACCTGAATGCTGAGGGTTGTCCTTATCTCAGGATGAGTGCATAAAACCAAGGTTACATCATTAATATCACCTATGGTTGTTTGTTGTAGACTATTATAGGAGAGTATGCTTATGGCGTTTTCATTTGTACAAGACAAGCCTAGCTCTTCCATAATAATCTTCGACATCACACTTGAGCCCGAATCGCCATCAATGAGGAAACAATGGGAAATCTTATCCATGATCTTTACAGAAATATAAAAAGGGGGATTTTTTACAGGGTATGTAAAGTTATGTACACCCACTTTATTTACAAAAGATTCCTCTTTGTTTTCCTCTTCCTAAAGGTTAGCCACAACAAAATATTTTCCTTCCATGAATTGTTTCAGATGCATCTGTTGTTCAGGGACGACAACCATGTCTAGGAGGGTTGCATATACTTTGATGTTGGCCAATTGATTCAAGATATTGTATTTGGAAGAGGGGAGAGGGGGAGTGATTCCTTGACTCTCAGGGACCTTAGGAACCTGGAGCGCAACAACAGTTGAGGATGAGCTCAAGCTAGAAGAACTACGAGGAGGATCAAATTTACCTTTGGGATCATAGGCTTTGTTCCTAGTATTGATAACCATGACATATTTTGGATCCATAAAATATAGAACAACGATAGTAGCTTCTGGTGTTTTACCAAAGATGTTATCTCTATCACTCTTCTTTACCTCACATTTGGTTTCTTTGTGGTGTTCCTCACAAAAGTTAGATCAACTCTGAGGCAGGATAGCCTTAGGTTGAAATTTGTTTTCAACCATATTTCTAAAGGGGGGTACAGAAGAGGATGAATCTCCAGTGGTGATTGGGGAGACAATACCCTTCCGCTCAAATGCTATCATACGATTGTGCATATATTGTAATAGCTTTAGGAGAGTGGACATGTCTGTCTGTCTAACTGATTCTCCCTGGGGAAGACCAGTTCTTTCAAGATGTTCTTCATACTCTAAACAAGTATGTAGAGAGGAACCGATATTATCAATGGATTTTTCCTCAAGCCTATGACGGTAGGGAGAAGGCAATGCATTGTAGTAATGCATGAAAGTGGCTTGGTTCTGGGTGCAGATAAGTTCGGGGATTTGATTGTATAACTTGGTGAAACAAAGTTGAAAGACTTGATGGTCTCACCATCTTTATAAGTGACATTATTGTATTCCCTTAACTTCTCAGCAGGGCTTTTAGATTTCCCATAAGTGGAGCAGAACCAATAAATAAACTCCTCCAAAGTAGATATAATCTTAGGAGGAAGGTCAAAGAATTCAACCGCAGTCTTTCCTTCCAAGGAATTGACAAATAGGCACATGCAAGTATCGCTGTTGTTGGCCCCTATATTATGACAAGCATTAGAAAATGCCACCAGGTGTTCGTTTGTACTAACAATGTTATTTTTTGAAAGCTTAGGCAAATTCTCCTTAAACTTTGGAGGTGGATGAGTAGCAAGTGCTACGTTAAGTGGAGAGGACACATGCCACACTGTGGTTGTGGTGTCTTCTTCGAACTGAAAAAGACCATACTTTTTAATGACTTTGGTGGGGTTTGTGGTGGATTGGACAGGTATATGGTGGCTATATAAGCTACCAATCACTGATGATGATGAAGATTGGGAAGATGGAGCACTTCCAGTGCCACCAGAGCCAACACTAGATTCCATCTTGTGGATGACAGATGAGGGAAATAAAGACAATATGGATGAATTAAATAAGGTTCTCCTTAGAGCACTTTGTTGGGTAGATAAAACAACGTTTCTTCTTCCTATTTCAACAATAGGATTGATTTTGGGTGACAAGCCTCTTCTTCTTCTAGAAGCACGAGAGTCTAAGGACATGAAAGAAAGGCCAAAACTTGAAGAAACAAAGGGTTACTGCTGATTTCTAGGATGTATTGCAACAAGAATACTCATTAAGAAATAAAACATTCAAGAATCAATAACAGAAAAAGAAATATGTATCAATGAAAATCGTGTATAAAATTTAACCAGAGAGATATCGAAGATCTCCCAGTATGGTCGCTAAAATAAATGTTGAGGAAAATATATGAAATGATCTTACTCAAGAATTTTCAGATTCTTCTTGGCTAAAGAAAAATAGATGGGAATGTGAACCTAGGTTTATAGCTAACAAAAAATAACATCCTAACTCACAAGTATTAATTATGAGTGCTTAGGCTAGTCTTTTTTCAATAAATAGCTTGTTGTAAATTTACTTTTTACTTAATTTTCTGAACATATCAATTGCTTAAATAAATGTAAAGATAGAAGTAAAGTCACCAAGATGATAATCAAGATAGATGAGACATAAAGCAATCTTTTATTTCATTCCAATTCACCAAAGAGTCATTTTCTTTACAAAATATCATATAGAAATCTTGGACCAAATTCAAACTTAGACATCCCCGATGGAACATACAAAAGGACCTATGACATAAAACCAAAACTGAACTCTAAAAACTAGATCAACTTGCCACATATTGTTTCCCACTCGACTTTGCACAATAGCCTTTTTCAGTCATAAAAACTAATTCACAAACATACAAGTCTACACAGACTATCAAAGATAGATCAACACCTCTGAAAAACAAGTGTTTGAATGATGTGATTCAACCCTAAGTATTGTTGTCTACAATAAGACCCTACTATCATAAAAGAGAATTAGGCTTGTGATGAATATATGAATGAATGGAAACTGGACTATCTCAACATAAACTCAAAGAGCAAACCTTAGTATGCTTATGCTTATATCCTCCTCTTGTTCCTCCCTTTCCTTTTTCTTTTAAACAATTTAGAATTGGTTGAAGTAGTTGAACCAACTCATTAGTTAAGTTAATTAAAAGACTCAACTAACTTTAGTTAGGGGGAAAAGTAATAATCATAATAAGGTTTATAATTAAATAATAACTAGTAGGTGGGACCCCTTGTGACTCCCTTTAGCTCATAACAAACATAACAATCATAACATAACCATTAGTTAATTAAAACACACCTCCTTGTCTCTCCCATCCACATATTCCATTTGACAATTTAGTTCATGATACTTGAAATTATTTCAAAAATATTACTCATATATCCAAAATAAAACAAGCTGTCCAAAGATCCCTGAACTCAAGTGTCATAAAACAATAGATAAAATAAAAACTTAAAAGCTATATTTCCTACTTTGTGATGCAATATTTCCTTGATTGTTGCTATCACCCTTCGATTTCCCTGAATTTTCCTTTGGATGCACCGAGCCCTTGGGTGTAATCTCACTGATCACGTGGGAACAATCGTCCCTCAAATGCATCCAGGAAGACACGGATTTTTCAGAGCCATTGGAGGGTGAGGAAGGGGCAACAATGGATTTTCCTTTATCAAGGACATGCTGGCCGCAGTTTTCAATATCTTGCTAGCATGGGAGGATTGCACTCGTGAGTGGGGAGCATCTTGGATGATCTAGTTGTTAGGTGGAGGAGAAAGTGAGGAAAAGTTGGGCCAGCCACGATGTTGGGATACTGTTGGGTGGACAATCTCTGTCCATCCATCATTTTCAGAAACCTTGGGTTGCAATGAGACGTGAGGGGGAACATGGATACCAGGGGATTGCAGGACTTGGAAAGGAGGCCTTTTAGGCATAGGTTGGACTACTCTCTTCCCAATCCAATTGAAAAATCCAGCCTGAAACAATTGGCCAAGCTCCTGTGAATCAACATCAAAATGTATGGAGAACCTGGGCCTTCTTGGGCCTTGGTTCCCATTACCTCTACCTCTATTTCCTCGACCATGGTTACCTTGACTAAAAAAACTCATTTGTGCATGCATGATCGATTAGAAAATAGTATTTTAAATAACCATACATTACAACTCTTAAAGTATGAAATAGGTTTGGCTCAGCATTGTATCAGACTCATGCAATCCAATCCATACAAATTGTTTTACTGTTAATCAATGAGCAGGCGGTGAAAAGGGTTATGGGATATGTGAGGGGTTTGTATTAAGAGAAATGTGATATAATGAGGGGGAAAAGAACATGGCTATTTCTCAATGACAACAACAATCAATTGTAAATCAAACCAATAAAACATCACTGTAATCCAAACAAGACACTGCCACTTTCAACTGCTTTAATACTGAAATTCTCTTGATTGTAATCAATCTTAGAAAAGGGAGTGAAAATGAATGTGAGAAGCCAATGGGATTTGTAATTAGAAAAAAATGAAATAATGGAAGGGAAAAAGAGTGATTAATGTTCATAAAATTAATTGACTGATCCATAAAACATACCATGAAAGGAGATGCACTAACCAATGATCATTGTGCCCAAATAACAATTACTGTGCATTTAACTAGTTCAATGTTCATAATCAAATGTTCAACACAGTGTCATCATAAGACAATATGCATTCCACACAATCTGTAAAGGAGTTCTATTCCTTTCATTTATACACTTGCATCTTATAAATTTTTTCAAATAGTAACCATTTCCACTCTGTTAACCATCAAAATCCATCACTGTCCACACATACTTCAATCAACAAATACACTCAAAAGTCATGTTTCCAAAATTAACAATGAAGCCACACTATCACTGCAATCAGACCTGTCATTTAGAATGCAATGATATTCATTGTACATATATAGGGGCAGTGAGCCCAATAATCCAGATTAAATTGCAAAACCCAAATTGACAGACAACAACCACCATTCTAACACAACTATGCATAGAATAATTCAATCAAGCAAGAGTAATTATGTCATTGTACAAGCTCGATTCAATGTGACTCTAAAAATATGAGCCATCCATTCAACAGGACGAGGTATCGACAACATGCCTATCATCATAAAACCAATAATCGGATTGCCACAAAATCGTGCTTAAAAATCTGTAACTATTTCGGAGCATGTAACCCACAACTATCCATATCATGCACAGTGGGAAGCCACCCAAAACCCATGATGCAACATTTCCATTCTACAATTTCAAACACATAGTCACAGTTATTAACTCAACCTATCATGTCGAGCTATCAATCTAATATAGTAATTCTTCAAATTACCAGACTACAACCAACTATGCTGTGTAAAAACTTGGGCTCATGCAATCGAATAATCATAATGCACACAGTGAATGGAATCTCTACAGTCATCCCGATTGCAATAACTATTTGGCCCCAAAAGGAACTTATATTTATAATGACCAAATATTCATGGTGTAGAAGCACCACACACACAATTGCAATATGAATGATCATCATTTGGCAATTGTAACCAATGCCAAGTTAAACATCCAAATAATCTTAGTGAAAAGGGATAGTGACTATGTATTGACCAACCAATTCACCACTATTGTAACAATAAATCGAACTAACAAGCTGTGGCAACCACACATACCCACGCATCAACACAAATCGGGGATGCGACCCTCTCAATTAAACAATACTGAGTTATTAAACATAAGGAGGGGGACTATGTCTTTTGAATTGTGCAATTAACAATTGAGGGTTTACAATTGTTATAACAGAGGCAATGAATAGATACCAAACCAACGCGACTATCACATGACCAACTAGGCAATCCTGTACTCAAATTAGTCGATAATATACAACCATCCAACAATAACCAAGTAGTAAACCCGACAGGCCAGGCCGGTCTTATCTATCAAGCTTCAAACTGGAGGGATAAGGGTTTGTTTTGTAGCCAACACAGGGAGAACAGAGCCAAGTCATTGTAATGGTGAAACCTCTGAGGCCAACCGTGCATACACAGAGAGAACCACGACCCATTCATGGACATGTATCAAATCCCATGATTGGGGGCTATAACAGAGGAGTGAGACTCCAACTCGTCCAGTAATGATACTTAACACACGCAGAGTATAAACCTCATGGTTCTCCAGTCAAACAAACACAACACTAAAGTGAAGAGAGGGCCGAAAAATTAACCAAATAACCCACTGCATGACCATTTAGTGGTGGAAACAAACTAATGCTTAGGTGAATAAACCCAGTGACCCGGAGTGCCTCCAACCATTAAACCCACAAAAACCAAAGATTGGATATAGTGACGAATGCATGATTATAACTATCCATCCAAGACCAAAAAAAAACCCTCCAACTAAACCAACAAGGATGACAGAGAGACCTTATGGCTGATAACACCCAGGATGACCAATAACTTCTATGAATTCAAGATTATTTCAGAAAGAACCATCAACGCTTCATTCCAAGAACACAATTTCACACAGTTGCAATACTTAAGGAAAACACAAACCAATACACCTGAGACAATATATATTTCATAACCAGAGTAGACTCACGAAGGGGCAAAAAAAGACATACCTGCAATCGAACACCTTAAAACGTGAGCTGGACGAGCGGTTCTCCTATGCTAAGAAATCAAAGCATAAGCTCAACAACAATGTCGAACAACAACCCAACTAGGGTGGCGACCAATGGAAGGAGTAAAGGTGATGTGCAATAAATGCACGTCGCCTCCACCCATAGTCAATTAAGTCATTAGTACAAGCCATCCAATACTCCATTAACTCAATTAATTAGACCATGTATCGAAACCATCAACAATTAAAACCAACAACACGATCCATATCAACTCATGCCATAAAATAATCACCGTGCATATAAACTATGTAACTCAAACAAAATCTCATAGATATTAATGTCCATTACATTGTTGAATGTGCCACCAACATCCTATCCATCCAAATATACCATATCCATATTACCAATATAACTCAATTAAATCGTATAACCATCACTTGCTAGCTAGGATTTAAACATAATAAATTTAATCCTTCATGGATGTAATATAGCATAGCTCAAATTCTTCCCCTTGTATTTGTTGCATCGTTTTCATTTCTTTTCAATTGCTTGTATATGTTACTAACATGTCAGTTATGTAGGTTTTCCAAGAACAAGTAGCAGTGGTGTCAATGAATAGCATAGGCTATAGTAACACAAAGAACCAATACTTCATAAGCCTCAAACCACATCCCATAAACAAGATCTCATTAGCCATGTAAGCCATGCCAAACATCATCACAACATCACATATGAACATATCTGATCTCCAAAATACAAGGGGGTCCAACCTACTAGTATTATTTAACTTTTATAATAATAGGCTTTAGCAATACTTTGTGGGTGAAACTTCGTTGAAATTTTTAATCGTCAACATTGCCTTCATTTTCCTTATCACTTTGCGTGCTTTTCCTTCACTTTCCTTTCCTTTCCTTCGCTTACCTTGCCATGCCTTACCTTCACTTTCCTTGCCTTGCCTTCACTTTCCTTTCCTTGTCTTTCCTTGCCTTGCCTTCAATTGATATGCCTTGCCTTGAATTCACTTGCCTTTCGATGCGTTGCCTTCACTTTCCATGCGTTTCCTTCACTTTCCTTGCCTTGTCTTTCCTTGACTTACCTTTCCTTCACTTGTCATTCCTTGCTTTACCTTGACTTTCCTTTCCATGCCTTTCCTTCACTTTCCATCCCTTGCCTTCACTTTCCTTGCCTTGCTTTTCCTTTCCTTCACTTTCCATGCATTGTCTTTCCTTCACTTGCCATGCCTTGCCTTCACTTGCCTTTCCTTTCCTTGCCTTGCCTTGCCTTCACTTATCATGCCTTACCTTGCCTTCACTTTACTTGCCATGCCTTGCCTTCACTTTCCATGCCATGCCTTTCCTTCACTTGCCTTATCACTTGACATGCCTTGCCGTCACTTGCCTTGCCTTGAAATTCCTTGCCTAAACATATGTAATAAGCATTGAGCAAAACCCTAGTGTTGGAGATAATCCAAGATACAATTTTTCGGTGGAAAAAATGACAATGGAGCGCCCCTCCTCGTAGTTGAAACCTAGTGCTCCAGATCCAATGCAACTGACGGTTCTCCCATCCAAGTCTTAGTTTCAGTTTTATCGTGATTTGCAACTCACCTCTTCAATCCATTCGAGGACATGTGGTCAATTTGGTTCGGGCGAACAAAAATGAAACCGAGCGGCATAATGGAGTTTTGTAAGTTCCCACAAGTCTGTTTGGACAAGGACCACATGACTACAGTACCCACAAATTCCTGACACAATGTTCTTGACAATTGACCTCCTCTTCAAAAATTGCACTATGTCTCATTGACCAAAACATTGGAATTCTCATGCAAGTATTTTTATATAAGAAATATGGGATAATAAGTTGTATAATTAAATGCTTAATGAATCCTTTGATTGTAATTTTTACGTATGAATCTTTTTATGGAATGGAAATTGAATGTAACGAAGGGTATGGAAAGTGAAGGCAGGGCATGGCATGAAAAAAGATGGTATGGAAAGACAAGACATGGCAAGTGAAGGAAAGGCAAGGCATGGAAAGACATGGCATGGAAAGGAATGACATGGTATGGAAAGGCATGGCATGGAAAATTCAAGGAATGGAAAGTGAATACAAGGCAAGATATGGAATGGCATGGAAAGGCATGGGATGACAATGCATGGTATGGAAAGGCATGGTATGGAAAGACAAGACATGGCAAGTGAAGGCAGTGAAATTAATGGCAAGGCATGGCATCAAAAGGAATGTCATGGTATGGAAAGACATGGCATGGAAAAGGCAAGGCATGGCAAGTGAATGTAAGTCAAGGCATGGCATGGCATGGAAAGGCATGGGATGGAAAGGCATGGTGTGGAAAGACAAGATATGGCAAGTGAAGGCAAGGAAAGGCATGGCATGGAAAGGCATACCATACCATATCATACCAATTCCAATGCATACCATACCATACCATACCATGCCAATCCATACCATACCATACCATACCATACCATACCATACCATACCAATGTCAATTCCAATTAATACCATACCATTGCCAATGCATACCATACCGAGGCAGGGCATGAAATATTATACCATACCATACCATTTCCATTGCATACCATACAATACCATACCATACCATACCATACCATACCATACAATTACAAGTCAATGCATACCATTTCCATTGCCAATGCATACCATTGGAAATGCATACCATACCATACCATACCATTTCCAATGCATACCATACAAGGAAATGGCAATGCATACCATACAAAAACAAGGCAATGGCAATGAATACCATACCATACAAGGAAATGGCAAGGAAATGCATACCATTGTCAATGTATACCAATGGTAATGCCAATGCCAATGAATGCCAATGCCAATGCCAATGCCAATGCTAATGCAAATGCATACCATGCCAATGCCAATGCATACCAATGGTATGCATACCATTGTGATACCATGGTATGAAATGGTATGTAATGTTATGCAAAGACAATACCATTTCCTATGCTTACCAATGGTATGCATGGGCATTGGTATTGCATTTTCATAGCATTGCATGGTATTGCAATGGTATGCAAAGGCAATACCAATTCTTATGCATACCATTGGTATGCATAGGAAATGGTATTTTCGTTACATACCATTGGATACCAATGCTATGCAATGGTATGCATACCATTGTGATACCATGGTATGCAATGGTATGCATACCATTGCAATACCATGGTATGCATACAAAGCTAAGAAAACTACCACTAAAACCCTAAGACAACTAAAAATATCATATGCATACCAATGGTATCCATACCATGGTATGCAATGGTATGCATACCAATGGTATCCATACCATGGTATGGTATGCAATGGAATTCATACCATTGCAATACCATGGTATGCATATGATTTCAATACCATGGTATGAATATCATTGTGATACCATGGTATGCAATGGTATGCATAATTGAGAATCCCTAAAAATACTACCACTAAAACCCTAAAAATAATCTACAAATGGTATGCATACCATTGGAATACCATGGTATGCAATGGTATGCATACCAATGGTATTCCATACTTGAGAATCCCTAAGACAACTACCACTAAAACCCTAAAAATAACCTATAAATGGTATGCATAATTGAGAATCCCTAAGACAACTACCACTAAAACCCTAAAAATAACCTATAAATGGTATGCATACCAATGGTATGCCATACTTGAGAATCCCTAAGACAACTACCACTAAAACCCTAAGAAAACTAAAACCCTAAAAATAACCTATAAATGGTATGCATACCAATGGTATGCAATGGTATTCCATACTTGAGAATCCTTAAGACAACTACCACTAAAACCCTAAGAATAACCTATAAATGGTATGCATACCATTGTGATACCATGGTATGCATACCATTGAAATACCACTGGGATACCATGGTTTGCATACCAATGGTATTCCATACTTGATAATCCCTAAGACAACTACCACTAAAACCCTAAAAATAACCTATAAATGGTATGCATACCATTACAATACCATGGTATGAAATTGTATGAATACTTGAGAATCCCTAAGACAACTACCACTAAAACCCTAAGACAACTAAAACCCTAAAAATAACCTATAAATAGTATGCATACCATTGTGATACTGCAAGATACCAGATATATAAAATATGCAGAACATAAATGAAATGCTAGAAATGACAGAATAACAGTAAAATATCCAGCATAATCTTCACAATACACATAAATGATATACGAAATAGCAACATAAATAGCACTTTGAATCAGA
>ML803759.1:47099-69324 GCA_009831015.1 Picea engelmannii | reverse complement strand
GAGAGAGGGGGAGAAGGGGGAAGAGGGGGGAGAGAGAGAGAGAAATAGAGGGATATTTTATGTTAACAGGAACGTGCACTCGTTCTTGTTCCTAATAATGTGAGTGCACTTTAGGAATGCATGTGCGTTACTAAAGCGAGTGTCGTTTTTTTAATTTTGATTTTTTTAGGAATATGTGACACATGCTTCTTAGAAAAGTGCACGTGTTCCCAAGAATGTGCCTATGTGGTTCATTGAGTGGAGATTCAGTGTTTTTCAAACCTATTACATCAGGAACACGTGCACATTCCTAGAAATGCACACACGTTCTTGTAGTTTCACGTTCCTGCTCACCCCATTGCCACTTTATCGTCCACCAACTTCATGCACTCACCCACATGTGATGCCATATATTGGATGTGAAGTGCAATGATGTCATGCATTTGTCTTGTAATGATCTTGTAACCAAATTTGTAACATAATTTACAGTTAGCACTACAGTGCCCAATCTTTGTTATCTCCCACTATTTAGTCTCATTTGATTTCTCGTTTCTTGACCAACCTTTTTTTTTTTCCATATCCACTTTTGTTATCTCCTAATATATTTTAGGAGTTTTATCCTCTGTATATACCCCAACCAGACTATCTCTATAACTCTCTATAACTTGCATAGATGGTTGTGCCCATATCTACACGAATTCCTTGTAGACCATCCATGAAAGAAGTTCCATGTTTTCCTTTTCCCTCTTCCACAGGGACTCATTCAATCTCAAGTACCATGAGGCTAGTGGATTTGGATACATGCACAACAAATGAAAATTTAGATCTTAACCACTCCAATCGTGTATACCATGTGAAGTGGATTTCTCAACTTTTTTCAGATAAGCCGAGTTTTGGCCATTTTTAAGGAATTAATTACATTGCTATTGTTTTGATTGTAAATTCATGGTCATGGTAATTATATATGTTTTATTGCGAATTCTTAAACATGGCAATGATATTCATCAAAGGTTTGGTCTCAATTGTTTGTAAATTCAATTATCATCATGGTTATCATTGTCTAAAAACTTGTCATTGATCTCTTTCTTCCTTATTAATTTTTTCATTTATTAGTAATTCCAATAATCAATAGTTTTTACTTTTCCTTCCATTTCATCAAAATTGATTTTAGAAAATACTCAGTAAATGCTCTTAACTTTTGTTTGAAATCAATGTTTTAGATTGTGTGAGAAATAGAGACATGAATGTAGAAGGACATGGACAAAATTCAAATAGAGTAGAAAAAACTACTTGTTACAAAATCTATAGAAAACTGACTAAGTCACAATGAATATTAATAAAATAGAATACACATAATAATGACATCCAAATCAAATACCATCCTATTTTAGAACAAGAGGAAATGATTGTATGTTGTTATTCATATGACTATGAATAATGTTACATCATCAAATTTATTGAGCCATTATATAATCATGTTAAAGCGTTAAAAAATTAATAACAATTTGGTATGTTGATGATTACTTGAGATTATATTTAGATTTAACCATATAAGCTCTTCATTGTATAGTAATATGTTAACCTTTGTAACTATTAAGTTTATTAATTATGTGTGATGATATTAGCTTCGGTGACATAAGAAAAACTTGGATGCTCGTGGATTTTTAAGTTGTTGGCACTTAAAATTCATTAATTTTGTCTTTCTTTTACCTAATTATTATAGTTTTTATAAATAATTTAACATACAACATTCTAATTTCAGAAGTTAATGTTAAGCTCACCTATATAGACATATTTTTTATTTAACACATTCAATTTTATTGAAGATTTATTTTATAGAATAAATAATAATTGCTTGACTATTTATTTCATAGAATTTTTACAAGAGGACGTCATTGTTTGTTAGTTTTATTATAATTTTGATTGCTATTATGAATATATTTTAAGTAATTTTGATAAGTAATACCCCACCACTTCACCCACAAGAGTTTTAAGAACATAGGCTAATGCAATTTTGGTATTGGTATAAACTTTTATGCAGAGACATCGCCACTATAGTAACACTTGTTTTAATAATGTTGATTTTCTTCTTTAAACTAGCTATATCAAAAGAGTATGTTTGATCTTCTAGATTGTAGTTAATAATTTATTTATAATAAGTTAATTATATCTTATGTATTTCTTCATTAAACAATAATTTCTCTTTAAATTTATATGTTATAGTATTTTTAATAGTATCACTATTTTACATATTGATGTCTTTTTTTACTCTATTGGTTTAACTAAGAATTCACACCTTTATGCTATCATGTTTTATATTGCAGTTGATTTTGAAGAAATCCTATAAATCCTTTTTAATTTCTTAATTTTTTGTTAATTATTTTAAATTTATACATTACACACCTATTCATATCTATATCTCAAAGGGTAAAATAATATTCTAAAACAAAAATTGGATTGCATGCATTTAATTTAAACTAATTTTATAATTATAAATGATAAAATTCTTCTATATTTTCTTCATTTTTCTTCAAGATTATTTAGAAAGAATCTGAAATAATATCCATATGAAATAATTATAATAACAAGTGTTTCAAACATAAATTTGTATTTTCCCGAAATTTGAATCCAAAATATGTTTATTTACGGAAAAATTTATTGATATAAATGATAAGAACAAAGCACTTAATTTTTAGAATGTCTTCTTAGTAACTTTTGATATCCGTAGCTGTTCATTTCACTAAACTTTTAAGCCTCCAAAATAAAACCTCTAACATTATAAGAAAGATATGAATATTGTCTAAAAGTTTAAAGTACAAATTCTTATCTCTTATTAAAATTGTATTATTTCCTTTAGTTTTAAATTATATTATTTCTTTTAGTTTTAAAGTTAATTGTTTTTTTCAAATTTTTTTAGACTCTAATTTTAAAAAGTGTAATTATTTTACTTTTTATTTATATAATATATTTAATAAACCTCTAAAAGATGTCAACATCAATATATACAAAACACTTATTATATATATATATATATATATATATATATATATATATATATATATATATATATATATATATATATATATATATATATATATATATATATATANCACTTATTATATATATATTTTTTAATATATAATTTTTTCATGTATATAATTTGAATTATATAATTTTATAACAAAAAGTTGTTAAATACAAATTTTGAGTAATTTATTACTCAAAATACTAGGCATTTTCCTCATTTCAAAAGAATAGTAATTACCATGTTTCGGTCCATTACAAAACGGTGGCGACAAGCACTGGTGTAGCATTCAAATACTGGAGTCCTTTTATAGATCATTGGTAGAGGATTGGATTAGCAAGGTCCATTTCCAGAGCACTGGAGCAGGTGGGGTCTGTTAACACTAGAAGTCACCTTCAAATTGCATAGAAGGAAAGCCTAGTACCCATTAGTTTATACAGTAAATGTAAATGAGTTTTAGGTGATCAAATGGAGAGGACTCAATGATAATAACGTTCTAACTCATAAAATATGGGCTGGCATGCACAAGCAACTGAGGTCTTGTATCAACTTCAGTCAGTAAGTTGGAGTAAGGGTGAATAGAGGGAAGACTTTGGTGAGGAGAGTGTAGAGGTCTGCTATGGACATCAGGTCTTCCAACATCCTAAGGAGGAAAAAACTCAAACACAAGATCCTCTTGAATTCAATTTTTCAAGGAAACTGAAAGACATTATAACAATACTATAATCAAACATTCATGATAATACAGTTATAACAATTCAAGTGAATCAAACATTCATGAAATCTCTCAATATCAGAGGAAAATAAGATGGAGTAAGAAAGCCGACTTAGATTAACCAAGATGTCTTAAAAACAAATACATAACCTTATTACAATACATAAAAATATTACAATAGTAGGGAGCCTAGCTCAACCATTCAACCTTAACAAAATATCAAAACTGCCTATATATACTAAAACTATTGCAACTACCAGGAGCATGATCATGCTCCTTCAGTCAAAGTTTCTAGTCGGCATCTGCTTTGTCAAATTGTGCAGGCCTTCTCATGTGAGATGCGAGATAGGCGCAGTTATGCATTTTACAGGAAAATCCATCCAGGAGGAAGCTTCGGGAGGACAATCTTCCTTCATGGCTGCTCTCTGCAACACTTTCCATTTATGGGATGAGAGGAGGTCTCAACTGTCACCCCTATATTCAATATCTTCCTTCATTGGGATCAGGACGAGGCTTGACACCCATGAATGTCTCTAGGTAGTGCTCATGACTTCTTCAAGTCAATCTTGATGCCTCGAGGTTCTGCAAATATTCGTGAAATCGACGCCCTTTCCTTCACGCTCCTAGAGCTCTTGGAGTCAGCCTCTTCATCATGCAACCTCAGGCCACAACCTAGCGCTTAGCTCCTGAGTGATTCATGATTTCACATTTCAGGAGTCTTCACTCCACTTGAATCCAAGTATCGCGATGCATGAACTTGCGAAATGGTCTTTTCAGATCGACTATCAGACTTGCTTTGGATTTAACGACCATGATTTCTTCCTCGAAAATCTCAATCGCCAGCCGTTCAATAGGTGCTTACCCTTCTTTATGGCCCTGCTTTCAATATGACCACGGGCTATGATCATGGGCCCAATCCCTGAGCGCTTCTTGATTTCGCATTTCGCGAACTTGCGTCGTGCTCCATGATAAGAACTATGATTCACGAAATCACAACTTTGTTGATCCTGCGCCATGTGTCTCTCTGAATCGGACAGTCCCTACTGATTTTGGGCTTCGGGAGTTTAGACTTTTGATGAACCAGTTTTTAACAATATTTTGGACTCCCAATTCCCATGATTATTTTCCACCGTTGATCTCTCCTAATGAGATCTATGACCCAGATACAAACTTTCCTCAACCTTTTTGACTTGAAGATCTAGCCTGCGAAAGATAGAGAGACAAGGCAAGGAAACAAACATGGGTATATTGATACACACCTATGGCCCTTGACAACTTTATGTGATAACAAGGTCTCTTATCGGCATAGTGAATAATTGATAGAGCACATGGTTGGAAATTTCATTAATATATACTATTCTTTTAACTTGTAAAAATTGTAAGAAATTCCTCCTTTTGTTTGATTTTTTAAGAAATGGTTATTTTTTTATTTTATAGAATTTGTTTTTTACTCTTTCATGGTTTTCATCCTTGTTTCGAGTTTTCCTCTTCAAACATTATGCATCTTGATGTCCATTTAGTTGCACAAGGTTTTAACGTTGTTTGTAGACGTTGTGGGAGAGTTTTTATGGTTCCTTCATGGCTACTAGCTCTTTGTTTTAGTTTTTATTAAATCTACACATAAAATAAATAAATAAATAAAACATGACAACAAAACCCCCCAAAAAGAGGGAAAACAACTAAAGCCATAAATGAAAATAAAGACTACTTATTTTTCTTCAATGTCAAATTGATTTTCTTTGTGAATAATTATGCCCAACACTAGTCTTGACTTGAGTTGGTGGAAGCTCATGAAAGATTTCTCAAGCCCTTCATGTTGAAAGTGTTTTCTTTATACATAACAAATAGTCATTCTCATATAAAACTATGCCCTTTGTTATAATAACTTCTTATATTTATAACCTTTATAACATGATTAAAAAATATTTTTATTTTAGAGTTCTTTGAAGTTTTGAATATAATAATTGTCATTTAGATTTTCTAAAATTTTGAAAAATTAATATATTTAAGTATTTGTAAGATATATATTTTTCAATTTTTTTTTCAATATTGGCAATTTTTTCTTATCAAATCCAAATTCCAATTCGAACTTAATAACTATGCCTCTAACGACTAACTTCATTTCAAATTTCACAAATTGTGGTTCTATATTTGGTGCCATCGTTAGTCACGATGGTTCGCTATAACTATAAACTAACAGTCGCTAGTAGCTACCATCCATCCTTTTTTAATATATACTCGTCATCAATTCTCTACAAATCTCAACTCTCGTCAATCACCATATATATACTCGCCATCAATTATACAGCCTGAGTGGGCCTAATGGTTAAGAACATGTGTTTCCTCTTAAGAGGTCACAGGTTCAAATCCAGAGGGGGGTAGGGTATGTATACCTTCGTAGACTTTACCAGTCAAATCGTTGGGCAGAGGGGGGTCCCTTGTCCCATAAACAAGGGGGTCTCATACACCAATTTGGTGTGCTGGCTTGGCCGTGACCTTAAAAATAGATTATTATTATTATTATATAAGTGTAGAAAGGTGTGCATTTGTGCACATGAACGATATGTGGTAAGTTGATGAAAAATTGTGACCCACCTCTTTAATCCATATGGAAAAATATTAGTTGAATTAAAAAAGGAAGAAGGTGAAATCCAATTTAAGTTTATGGAATTATTGCAATATTTAAACAACAAAATGCTTCCTTTTCAAATCAGTATTCTTTTTAGCCAAAAACAAAAACCTCCTTAAAAGGCCATTTTAGGAGAAAAGAAAAACAGAGGTGAAACTCAATGTCTTTATGTACCACTTAACAATAATATTTTTATGAGGACCTTTTCTTCCCATTATCATTGTTGGTTTTTTTTTATAGTGGAAATCTAGGTTCCCATTTTAATTGGAGTGACTTTATATTACAATTTGAGTGATCCAAACTTGTAATTCTAAATTTTGTTAAAAAATTGTCAAATTTGTAAAGAAAAAATACCAAAAAAAATTATAGTTTGGGTTGGTGTAAGTTAATGTTTTCCTTTCAAAACATGTTATTTACAATGAAAGTCTAGAAAAAAAATGTTATATTAATTTGGAGAAATTATTTGAGATACATGAACAATTTATTATAATATGGTATAATAAGATGAAACGTAGAAAATCAAATTAGGTTTTGGAATATATAACTTTTATTTATGGAAAATTGTATAGCTAGGAAAATCATGTCCTTCTAATAGTGATATGTTACTTTTTGTCGAACATATAATGTATGTGTTTGTGTTATGGCACCGGTTTAATACCTAGATGAAAAAGTCTCTTGAAACGAATTTGTACAATGGTGAAGATAGTGAGTTCTTGCACAACATTATGTTTGCACACACACACACACATATCGGGATAAGAAGGTGGGGATGGAGATCTGAAGAATAACTTGGTTTGGATGGAGCGATGGATGAGGAATGACATAATTTTGTAGTTAAGCTTTGCTCACGTTTTATTAAGCCTTCAGAGGATGATAAAGAATCTTTATGTTGGTCAAAAAATCCCTCGACATGGGAATTTACAACGTTACAATGCTCAAACATAAGCATATTTCCATGGTGAAAAGGAATGGTGGTGGAAAAATTTTGGAAAGTGTCAGGTCCCCTAAAATCTAAAATAGTGTTGTGGCTAGCCTTGTGCAATAAATTGCTGACATGGGACAATGGTCTCAAGAGGAGTCGGGTTGACCCAAACAAGTGCTCTTTTTGCAAACTAGACTTGGAGTTTGCAAAAAAAGACCTTGGCTAGAAAATTGCAATCCTTTTTCATTTTTTCCTTTCAAATTGCAAGCTCCTTGATTTGATGAATATGACCATAACTTGTAGCTTTCCATTGGTTATATGTTGAACAAAACAACACATGTAGAGACCAAAGCCTCTTGCATTGCATTTTTATCTTACTATCAATGTGTTTTCAACTCCCTTATCACTCGGTTATCTGTTGAACAAAACAACGCATGTATTTAGAGGTCAAAGCCTCTTGCATTGCATTTTTATCTTACTATCAATGTGTTTTCAACTCCCTTATCACTCATTGTTGGGCATTATTGGCTCGAATCAATACCCCATAACTCGACCAAATGACCCTCTTTCTTAGATATTATGGTTTGTGAACTCAATCAAACCATAGGTTTTTTTTTTTTTCTTCTTCTTTGTGAACCAAATTAAATGCATGAAGCCTTCCCCATTCGACTTATCATTCGAGCAAATTGGCATTATTCTCACTTAATCATTGTTGGCAACATATTGGTAGTTTTGATTGATAGTTTGTGGTAGTCATTTAGTATTTTGAAGGGAGTTTCATACAACATGATATTGGTATTATGTTTTGTCTCCATAATTTTGAAATTGTATCACGGTGGACTTTTCCATTAATGATATAAAGTTGTTGGGCATGACAAGTCTCTACAAGCATGGTATGCATTGGTTGTGGGAATTATTAAGCTGGGGATTGTGTATTTTTGGCTATATATATATATATATATATATATGAGTGTAATTGATTTTCTATTTGACATATTAAACCCCTCATTTGTGGAGAGTTGTTGGTTGTTGGAAATGCAAATACATTTGATCTTTCTTAGCTATAGATGGTATGTTTTTGCATGGTAAATAGATTAAAATAATTTAATTTGCTCATGAACAACATTATAAACCTTTGCATGGTTTGGTAGATTGTATCTAACTTTTTTTAGATCACTTCCTTTGGATCCATTTTGTTACCATACAAGTATACGCAAAAGGAAACCATGAGTCTTCTCTTACAAGTATATTTTAATCAAGCCCAAGCTTGATTTTGCTCAGAAAACTTACATTAATACATGAACCAAGGGGGTTGTAGGTGAATGTGTTAATATTTATGAGTGTGTAAGCCTGTTTGAAGCTACTAGGACATTTGAGTTTTATATCTTAACATCATGAATCCAAAACTAAAATACAAAACTCAAATCTGAAATCAAAGAAAATATGGTATTTGTCTATCCTTGCTGATTCCCCCGCCCCCCAAAAAACGATGGGAACAATTGGTTAAGACTCGGTCTCAAGAGAATACAGAACTCTTCAGAAGTTCTCTGTGTCACACACAACTCTGAGAGCACCGTTCTGTGTGACTCAGTCAAACGATGGGAACAATTGATTATGACTCAGTCTCAATAGAATATAGAACTCTTCGGAAGTTCTCTGTATCACACACAACTCTGAGCGCACCAGTCTGCAGAAATCCCAACTCCTCGGCGGATTTCTCAAGCAAAACAACGATGAGATGATGATTTATATGACTGCTGGCCACCATGAACCGCCTTCCTTCCTCCCCGACGAGCACAGGAATGAATCCTTCTCTAACTTCTCGGCTCTCAGAAATAACTTCATATGACCGGAGTGGACTGCGACGAGGGGGCCGGGATCTCAGCACCTCATGTTTCCTGCACTGAATTTTTCTCTGTGGCAATAATCGTGCGATAAAATGGAGCATTTTGGCCATTTTAATGGAGATTTCTGCGTACAGTATTTGGCAGAAGCAGGAGATGACAGAGTGTAGAGAATGAAGCGTTGAACGAAAAGGGTAGCCACTGCCTATATTTATAGTGATCTTTCGCGGAGAGTTTGGACTTTCCACACAGGAGAATTCACACGTTTTGGAGGCCCAATATGTTCAAATCTGGAAGCTTATTTTGTGGTTTATGTAAATTAACAAAAGGTTGACTAAATCTTCTTGACAGATTCAAGTAACAGCTTGGTTGGCAAAACCCACGCGACAATATAATGTAACAGCATGATTTTATAAATTATTACAAAGTTGACTAAATCTTAAGTCACAGTTGAGTGTAAGAGCTCGGTTGGCAAAACTCACGTGACAGTTTCATGTAACGGCATGATTGAAAAGTTTGGCAAAGAATGTTTGAAAATGTAGATATTCTCTCCCGGTACCGATATTTGTTTTAATTAGTATTTAGAATTAGGGCTTTAAAAATAGTATATTGCAAAAATTAGGACTTGAATCCTTGTAACCAAGAGCTGGATATGATTTAAATGGACATATCGAATCTTGTTTTGCAATCCGCTAAAAGAGTTTGTTATAATATTATGGGTACAAAGTTCAATTTTATATAATTAAGGTTTGAAAAAAAAAAAAAACATAAGAGGGATTAGGGTTTATGAATTTTATTTTTATCAATAGGTTTTTTCTATTTCATGTGTTTCATTATTTTGATTAACATAATAATTAATTTCAAAATGTTACTAATAGACATTGTATTTTCCTTCATTTATTTAGAACATTAGGTGCTATCCAACCCTTAAGTGCATAAATGGGCATAATGTAAGTGTTTAGGTTATGTTATTTCCATTTTATGCAAGTGTTTAGGATAATAACAATGTAGATCCATCTAATTTTAGTAGTTTATTGTGTGTTAAGAGGGATCAATCCCCAGAGGTGTAAACTTTTTCTCAATTTTTTCTATCTAAACTTTTTTTTACCTCAAGGAACTTATCCCTCTTTGCACAAGATATATATAGATTCAAGATGGATCTACATTGGTTCTATATTTGTGTGTGTGTCAGAATTACACATCTCCCTCATATTGAGCATCATGCCATTGATTTTTGTTTACTTTCCATTAGTTTATATCTCTCGCATCTACAAGCTATTCAATTTAGCAGTCGAGCAAGGCTTCTGTAAATGCTAGAATCAAAGTCTCATTGTATCTATTTTTAAAAGTAGAGATAAAAACAATCCCTCTAATTATAAGACCATTATGATTAGCCCCCTTTTAGCCTAGTTATATGGAATTATTCTAGAAAAGAATCACAATATATCGCTAGAAATCCATAGAAAAAGAGCTAAAGGCTAGGATGAATTTAGAAACTATCATTCAACTATGGACCACCTTGTTATGCTTAGGATCATTATAGAGGAGTGTAGCAATAATAAAACCAAACTCCTATGTTGTTTCATTGAATTTAGAAATGCCCAAGACTAACCTTTGGAATAGGCGAGAGGAGCTAAAAGTTCCTTTTGAGATGAGAGTTGTTGCAATAAGGTTGTACAAGAATGATGTTTACAAGTTTAGGAACAATGAGGGCTGGTTGGAAGATTTAATTTTACTATAAGAGTTAAGAAATGTTTTCCCCTATCCCCTACCCTTTTTTCCATATACATTGACAAGTTAGAGAGTTGTTTGGAAGAAGCAGGTTGTCTTGCTCTGACTATCGCTGATATAGTCATCATCCTTCTTCTTAACACTACTGATATTTTTCTTATGGAAAGGAGTCTATGTTATAACATAATTTGCACTTGTGCAAATCCATACACAATATCCCACTCTTGTGTAACAATTGGAAGTTTCTAGCACTATCACCTAAGTAGATACTTCCCTCATTTTAGTGATGGAAGGAGGTCCAGCACAAGGGAGGATTCTCAAGTGATCTCAAGGGATCAAGTAGCAAGATTATCCAAGCTTACAACCCCCCTATCTTGGCCACTTAGATGTTAGAGGATAGGTCTAGGAGAGGTGAAGAGAAATAGGAGGTAATTGGTTCACCTATACGAGATAAGAAACATTCCAAAGCATATAGTAGATAATTATCAATTTATATAGCTCATCAATCACCTTTAGACACTAGATAATCATTAAAACCAATCGTTGTTTTAAATTTACAGCAATAAATCAATGTATAGCAACAATTAATATTTTTTAATGATAATAGGAAAAACCACGCATAAAATTAGCAACTGTGCATCAAAATTAATCCTTCAACAAGTGCAACAACATCCAATTGCTAAACAATGATTTGAGTATCTTTAGCCACAATATTAAGTAAGCATGCAACAACTACTTCAAGCTCTAATGGTTGAAGCAATCATTTATAACAGTGGCAATTAAATTCACTTGTTTGTTAGGGTTAGAGTTAGTAAATTTCATCAAATCACTTTGATAAAGAGAGTAAGAGTTATAAGAGTATTTTCACCACCAAGAGAGAGCAAGACTGGTGTCATTTACTTTCTAGGGCTATGGAGTCAAGCATGCAAAACTTTGAAGAATAAATTAGATGGTCAAGAAGAATGGAATTTGAAACCCTGAGGTGCAACCTCTCTTGGGCCTTAGGACTATAACCTACAAGAAAACAATTCCTAGGGTGCAACCACTCTTGGTCCCTAGGTGTCGTTTTCCTTCTTCTAAATTGTCTTGTTCTAGGATCAATACTATGCATAGTTCTAGGATTGCTATCAACTTTAGATCTAGGGGCATAAAAGGATTCAATCTTTGAAAAAGAAAGATTTGCCTCCATCCAAGAAGCTTCTTCTTGGGCTTCTTCAAGGGTTTTTGAACATTTTTATGTCTTTAACTATAAAACCAAACTATCCTAGGTAGGCGTTTAGATAAAGGAAGGCGAGAAAGGATTTCTTGGGGATAATATCATCAGGAATTTGTCAAAGTAACCTCTCAAACCTGGCATCAAATTCTTAGACGGTCTTGTTTTCTTTCTTTTTCATCTCATTAAGTTGGCAATAATAAGAAGTTAGGATCACCCTTAGCACCCCATATTTTCATGAAAAATTTGTGAAATTCATCCCAAGTTTTGATACCCTTATCTCGAAGGTTATAATACAAAGGTTGCAAAGAAAAGTCCTAGGACGATATCCTCCTCCTCATCCAGGATGGGATGGAGTTGGAAACACACCCAAATGAAGTCTAAGGGAAGGGTAGGTTATATGCTCTCTAGTTCATCTGTATACTCCTTAATGAAGTCTGAGAAGCATTTCTCTTCCTTCTAAACCAAAGAAACCCTTCCCCCTCTCAAGGAAAAATGATATAGGAGATTGTACTAGTTGGGGGGATAGATGGAAGGTCAAGTGTCCCCAACCCTTCAGCTACCCCCAAGATTGTTTCTCCTCTTTTTTTTATTTTCTTTTGTACATTGGGGAAAAGGTCTATTGAAAGTTTTATTTCTTTAATATATGTTTTTTTAAATTATAATAATTTGTCTCCTTGACTTTATATCTTATGCACTTTTCTTATGATTTAATTAGATAAAGGGGTGGACACTAGTCATGATGGCATGGGGTTCTTCATGCCAAGAATCTAGTCTCCATGATCATCCGTAGCCTTGAACCTTTCTTGTGTTAATCATCATAGAGTTTGTGTCGATAGCCAATCTTTCTTATGTGGTCATGTTTTCCACTGACAGTTAGGGGTAGCTAGAGGAGAATTTTCTCCTATGATCCTTATCACAAACAATAGTTCCATAGATGAGATCCATGGTTCTCCATAGATAGTTGACCAAAGATGCTTTCCACATTTTTCTCAACTCACTCACATTTGATGATTATGGTGCTTGACATACATTGGGTACATTATTTTATTACTTCATATTAGGTGTTAATGTCTTATGTACTTTCCATGAAAGTGGTGATCATTGGTTGACTCAGATAATGGATCATGATTCTCTAAATTTGTTCCTTTTTCCTTGTTTCACCTTGGTGATCATCATCATATTCTAGATAAGAGTTGTCACTCTTGGGTTGAGTCATACCATTGGGGGGATTTGAGAGGTGTAGTGTGTCCATATTCCAATCCACACTCAAAATCTCCATCCTTCCTGCTTTCCATTGTCCTTCTCATGGGTTGGTTTTCATATGTCACAAAAAAGGTTTGTGCTTCATAGTCCAATGGGAAGAGCCTCACCTTAAAAGAGCTGTAAGGTTGAGGTGAAGAGAAAATAAGAAAAGAGAAAAAAAAAAGTAAAAGAAGAAGAAGAAGAAATACAACATGAGAAATGCCCCCTCACTATGAGGCCATTACCCCAAGTCCTATGCAATAAAATACATATCTAGAAAAGGGACTAAATGAAATAAAATGTAAGTCAAAATCCAAAAAAGGTGAGACAAAGAAAAAAGGAAAATAATCAATAGTAAGACACAATACCGAGGAAAGGGTAACTCAATGCATAAATGATTCCTCATATTTCAAAGGCACTCATGTGGATGACTATCTTAAAAAATCTTACGTGGATGTGCAATGCAACTCAGAAATTTACCTGCCAAACCATACCATCTATCACTACACATTCTCCTTGATTGGTTTTATTTGGAACTACTTGTATTCTTGGGTGTTAACACATGTAATAGGGGTTAATAATTCCCCCATCATACCTAAAGTGGGAAAATTGAATGAACTCTATGTGTTATTGTGAAGTTAGAAGATTATATTTAATGTGATCTACTTAATGACACTTACATTTGACATGACTCACTTTTTATGTTTCATTGGATTTGTGTACATGCGTTTGGATGATGACTACTTTGGGTCACTTGGGCCTTAATTTAGACAATGTACTTTGGATGGAGATGGATTGGATTGAGCCTTGTTCCTTTCGAGAACATTGAGGAATCCACTTGCATGTTTGATGGAGATCATTCCAGTTTTCCAAATGTTGAGGAGGCAATTGCACACCTTAAGGAGATTTTAGCACATATTTTGAGGGAGACCAACTTCAAGAGAATTTATATTTCAATAGAATGCTCAAAATCCTGCCAGGTCAATGCAATTAGATGTGAAATAGGCATGGCATTTATGAAATGTGGTCATAACATAAATTTGGGAAATAATTGACACAATTCTGGTGCTTTTAAAATCTGTCACAAGATGAAATTATGGCCAAAATTTTGACCAATCATGGAACACCTTTGGATTAGGTCATTGAGGTTTTCGAGGAGGTTGTTCCACATGTTGAGCAGGATGAATTGGAACTTGAGGGGATAGATGGAAGGTCAAGCGTCCCCAATCCTTAGTTGTGGGGATAGATGGAAGGTCAAGCATCCCCAACCCTTCATCTACCCCCAAACTTGTTTCTCCTCTTTTTTTTTCTTTTCTTTTGTACATTGGGGAAAAAGTTTTATTTCTTTCATATGTGTTTTTTTAAATTAAAATATTTTTCCTCCTTGAATTTACATCTTATGTTCTTTCCTTATGATTTAATTAGATGTAGGGGTGGACACCAATTGTGATGGCATGGGGTCCTTCATGCAAATAATTTAGTCTCCATGATCATCTGTAGCCTTGAACCTTTCTTGTACCAATCATCATAGATATCGTGTCAATAGCGAACCATTCTTATGTGGTCTTGTTTCCCACTGACATTTAGGGGTAACTAGAGGAGGATTTTCTCCTATGATCCATATCACAAACAATAGTTCCATAGATGAGATCCATGGTTCTCCATAGATAGTTGATCAAAGATGATTTACACATTTTTCTTAACTCACTCACATTTGATGATTATGGTGCTTGACATACATGAGGTACATTGTTTTATTACTTCATATTAGGTGTTAATGTATTATGTACTTTCCGTGAAAGTGGTGATCATTGGTTGACTCAGATAATGGATCATGATTGTCTAAATCTGTTCTTTTTTCCTTGTTTCACCTTGGTGATCATCATCATATTCTAGATAAGCTTTGTCACTCTTGGGTTGAGTCATACCATTGGGGGGATTTGAGAGGTGTAACATGTCCATATTCCAATCCACACTTAAGACTCTCCATCCTTCCTGATTTCCATTGTCCTTCTCATGGGTTGGTTTTCATATGTAAAAAAAAAAGGTTTGTGCTTCATAGTCCAATGGGAAGAGCCTCACCCTAAAAGAGCTATAAGGTTGAGGTGAAGAGCAAATAAGAAAAGAGAAAAAAAAAGTTAAAAAAAACAGAGGAAATACAACATGAGCAATTCCCCCTAACTATGAGGCCATTACCCCAAGTCCTATGCAATAAAATATATATCTAAAAAAGGGACTAAATGAAATAAATTGAAAGTCAAAATCCAAAAAAGGAGAGACAAAGAAAAAAGGAAAATAATCAGTAGTAAGACACAATGTCGAGGAAATGGTAACTCAATGCGTAAATGCTTCCTCATATTTCAAAGACACTCATATGGATGAATATCTTAAACAATTTCACGTGGATGTGCAATGCAACTCACAAATTTACCTACCAAACCATACCATCTATCACTACACATGCTCCTTGATTGGTTTTCTTTGGAACTAGTATTATTGGGTGTTGACACATGAAATAAGGGTTAATAATGCCACCATCATACCTAAACTGGGAAAAATGTATGAATTCTATGCGTTATTGTGAAGTTAGAAAATTATATTTAATGTGATCTACTTAATAACACTTACATTTGACATGACTCACTTTTTATGTTGCATTGAATTTGTGTACCTGCCTTTGGATGATTACTACTTTGGGTCACTTGGGCCTTACTTTAGACAATGTACTTTGGATGGAGATGTCTTTGATTGAGCCTTGTTCCTTTCGAGAACATTGAGGACTCCACTTGCATGTTTGATGAAAATCATTCCACATGTTGAGGAGGCTATTGCACACCTTAAGGAGATTTTAGCACATATTTTGATGGCAACCAACTTCAAGAGAAATTGTATGTCAACATAATGCCCAAAATTCTGCTAGGTCAACACAATTAGATGTGAAATAGCCATGGGATTTCTGAAATGTGGTTGTAACATAAATTTGGGAAACAATTGACACAATTATGGTGCTTTTAAAATCTGTCGCAAGATGAAATTATGGCCAAAATTTTGACCATTCATGGAACACCTTTGGAGGAGGTCATTGAGGTTTTCGAAGAGGTTGTTCACATGTTGAGTACCTGATGAATTGGAACTTGAGGAGAGTTTACTTGATTTAGGGAGAATCTTTGACATCTTTTGACTCATTCACTCTTGTATTTTGGATATTGTTGTATACGTGGCATAATCACCTCATAGTTTATGTATTTTTTACCATATTTCTAGGGTTTGTAAAGAGAAAATGGTATTTTTATTTTTTCTTAGGCTAAAAGATAGGACATATTATTATTTTTATATTAAGAGGGTTGCTAGATATCTTCATATAAAAAGAGAAGAACCTCTCATTTATAACTCATCACTAGAACTTGTGGAGAACATTATTTAACTACTATCATGACTATATTTTTTCTATGTATGCATAACAAGAGCGACTTCATGAAGATGATATCTTGTGGATGCTTTGAAAAATTTCATGCATTATCTTGGATATGGTTTTGTGGATGAATCGGTTTCATGAGTAAGTGGTCTCTCTAAATCTTTATGGATATTTTTATATGAATGATGTAAGTGTAGTTGTTCTTATCTAGTGGTGCTAGTGCATTATATTTCTACTTTCTTAAACAAGTCGCTTCATCAAATCTCTTGGAATATTACCAATGGAGTATCTTCCCCTTGAACTATCTTGAAGTTAGTAAGGCTCTAGGTGGATTTTCTAGGGTTTGTAATGGAAAACTCTAACTATCACCTTATTTTCACTTACACTTTCTTAAGAGAGTCCTTAGTTGACCTTGTATGCCCCCCCCCAAAAAATTAGTAGGCACTAGTCTTTTCTCATCTAGTCAATATTAAATTCAAAATTCCAAATATTATCTTTATTTTAGGGTAAATATAGGGTTTTTTAGCTTATATAATTTTCAGCCATCAAAAACCCTAGATGTCTAGTGTTTTCTTCCATAGTTTTTTAATCTAAAATCCTAGGGCTTTCTTGCATGTGTTTGACCTAAAATCATCTCTCTTGGAAAATTGACCTAACAAGTTTATATTACAACAATTTTAGGGTTGGGTGTCTTAGTTTTATTGGATGTTATTTGCTCTTGAATTTTTAGAATTAATAAGTTACTTAAACCCTAGTTTTATTCCTCATTTTAGCCCTAAATTTCACTTGTTTATAATCTACTTAAGTGGCTGAAATATATCGTTGTTATAACTTGTTTACTGTTGTTATTTATGATCTTTGATGAAAGTTTTACAATATCCTTTAGTATTTTTCAAATTTGTATTGTTTGGGGATAATTTTGCATTAGATAATCACTCGATAAACCTTAAATAGCCATAAAGTGAGCAAATCCTAAATCCTAAATTTTCTTTGATTAACCACCTAATCTAAAACTCACATGTCATAATCCATTAGTGGTAATTTAGGTAGTTACATAGGTGACCTAGAACACAGATTATCTTTCCTTAGGAACCCCAAGTGATACTAGGGAATCCTTCCTTGTGTTGGACTTGTCCTTCACTAAAATGAGAGAAGTAGTTTCCTAGATGACAACGTCAACACTTTTAATGTTCCACTACTCTTTGTACCTTGTGAAGGCTTTGCACTAAGGTGAAATATTTTGTGATAACATATCCAATTCGAATCATGCAATAACACCATCCATGGTTGATCCTAGTGAAATCTAGTCATTCTTTCACATTCGACTTTTTCGTTTAGGAGTGAAAAAGTGGGGGAAATGTTTTCATTGATTTTTCCTAAAGTGTAAAGAGGGATTCTCCTGAGAAAGCAATGTGGGGAATTATTTTGGTAGCATCCTCTATTGAGCAAAGGAACGTGCCTTTCCTTACATCCCAACTAATATAATCATTTCCTTCATGTTTCACCCCCCACTTCAATGAGTGCCATATATTTCAAAGACTTATCCTAGCAGTTGACTCATCTTTAACAAGCCTCCCCTACATGGATGGAAGGTCAAAAAATCATATTTCTCGTCCCTCCCATTGACATTCTTTCTTTTTATATATATCTAGAGGAATCGATAACTCAATTGGGATTACCTAGGTGAGGCCTAGGTTCAAATCCGGTTGGTTGCCACTATAAGACCTAAGCTAGTGCCAACAACCCACAAGCCAATGCCTAGCAAGAAACGTATGACTTAGCAAGAGTCGAGACGTCTCGAAGCCCATCGAAGTGAAACCTCTATCCCAAGGGGTGTCTACTCTTCTAGCCTTATCACAATGAAACAAAGTTCATTTTGTGGGAATTGAACCCGGGTATAAAAGATAACAAACATATTATCCAACCACCCAAGCTAAGAACCCTGGACCCCATTAACACTTTTCCTATAACTCATCTGCTAATAGGACAAGACACATCAACGAATTGGAAAACTTAGACTCAAGCTCTCACAAGACTTAGCGAGACTTTTTCTTATTACTATAGTGTTTCTTGTTACTTGTAGTAAAGTTATGATAAGTTTTTACAATATACTATATGGAGGATAGATGCTGAGAACATGATTTGTTATGTGTAAATATGGAGGATATATGGTGAGAACATGATTTGTTATGTGTCACGAACAATTCTCCATTTGAGGTGTGTTATGGCTATCAACATCTCACTCCATATGAGGTCCCTATTATTCTTCCTCTAACAACATCATGTCAATAGGAAAATGCTCAAATCAAGGCTGCATATTTTGTTCAGAACATATCCAAGATTCATACCCATGTCATAATGATGCTTTAGTATTCTCAAGATTCATTCAAGGACCTATACAGTAAACATGGTTTTCCCACCCTATTCCATGTTAGGGACACAATTTGGTTACATCTTCCCAAAAAATGATTTAAAGGAAAATAATGTAAGTCTTAAGGCTTTTATAAGTGAAGTGATGCATACACACACAAAGTAAAGATATATTTACCCTAGAATCCCTTAACCAGTAAAACAAGAAAAATGAGAGTTGCACCTCTCTCTTCTCCATTTAATTAACTTAATTGTCCATAATACATAATTGATGTATTTTGTAACATTCAAAACCCTAATTCAAAACTCGTATTAGATTACAACCTAAATTCTTTAACTAGGATTAGATTGCAATAGGTTGAGAACCATTTCTTAAAAATCACACAAAAAAACCGCCTCAAAACCTAACGAATGCTTGTGGAAGAGTGCACAATTCACATGCTACAACTAACATTTCATGCATTAATTCATAGTGTTAGCACAGGAATTTGCAGTAGCATTTTCGGTCATTTCGCAACGCCGATGAATTAGGAGTTTCCATAGCACACCTTTGTCCTATGCTCCTTTACCATAATTTGTCATAGTCATTTGATGCCATATATCCCATTGTTTTCAGTGCCCTTGTTTTTTAAAAGGAATATGGAGATTTTGTCATTTATGAGCTTGCTAACTGTTTATCAATTTGATTTTTTCTTGATCCGGATTATTTTCGGCACGAAATGAGAGCGGAGATATAATAAAAAAATGCACAGAGATATTGCAGATATTCAATAATATAACATAAATGTATCAGAGATGCAACCATAAACACAGATATACAGTAATACATGATTTCTATTAATCAAAGAAATGTACAGAGACTGTAAAAATACAGAGTGAAAGACTCGCTAGAATGGTGGCAGCTTATCTCTGAGAAGAGACGTGACGGCTACTCGCATTCGCAAGAAGATGATTACAATGAGGCTCTGGAGGCCTTTTTACAATAATCGGAAATGCCAAAAGTCCTAGACATCCAAAAACCTAACCCTAGGAGATGAAGCGCCAAAAGTCATGTGGGCCCCGTTTGGGTAAGTTGGTGCATCAACTTCCGGGGGTCGTAACTTTTGCATATGATCTTCGTTTTAGGTGTGTGATAGCTCGTTGGAAAGGTATCATCGAGGAGATTCATTTTGGGGGCTCAATCATGCCTTTGGATATCATTGGGAACCTAGATCTTGAAAAAACTTCATTTAGGCCCTCAAAATGGCCCTGGAAGTTAAAACCTGCTAAAAATAGTAAATTGCCAAAATGGCCAGAAAACTGTTTTGAGCCATTTGGAAAAGGTGGGTGGCCCCCGATATCCACCTGGATCATTTCTCCCAAGCTCGTCATTGTTGAAATCACTACTTCAGACAAGCTGTAGATAATGCTATGGGATCGACTGTTAGAGTTGAATTGGAAGTTGAGGTGGATGTAGCAGTTCCATATCTTGTTGCAGATCTTCCATCATCAGCCATAAACTCCATCTCTTCTTCCACAGACTCCATATCCATTTTCCAACTCAATTTCACCTAAACTAAGGTCAAGCCACTCTACTTCAGAATCTTGAATGCCCATTAATTCACTTGGCTCTTGTGTCCACACTGTGCTATAGAAATTCATTGCCAAAACTACGCTATGAAATTTGTAGAACTGTTTTACAATGGTACTATGGAAATTGCAGAGTTACTTCACAGAATGGCGTTACAGAATCTGTAGAACTGTTTTACAGTGGCGCTACGGAATTTCCTGTATAGGTTACTGTTACCAATTTGATCATAAAACCCAAATGACGAAGTGGGTTCCTATGAAACGTTTTGTGGAGGAATATGATATCCCTGTTGACTTTCTGACCAAATTTCAGCCTGACCCAGTTTGGAATTTGAGAGAAACAATTAAAACACTAGTGCATTATGAAATGTGCTGCGATTTCTCTATTTTGCATAATTGATCGGATATTCGCCTTGTTGGGAGGTTGCCACCTGTCAAGGAGAATTCAAATGGATTCTCATGGATTATTTAGATGTCAAGGGACACTTGTACCTAATTTTTAGCTCCATTAAATACCTCATTCAGTGAGGTGGAAACAATTTATTAATGACTTCCAACAATTTCCTGAAAATTAGCATTTTTTTGGATTTTTGTCTCTTTGACTGTTGCTACCTATCTCCAAGGCTTAGAATCCATTGAAAGAGATGGGATTCGACCTCCTAAGGATAATTGGATGCTATTTAATATTTAATAGAGGAGGGAGCTCTTGGAGAAAGAGGATTCATGAGCCAAGAGAGGCTAGAGAGTTGTAGGAGGCACTTTGCCTGTGATCATTGTAACCTCGAGGGGCTTATGTTTTTGTAAACATTTTTGTAATTAGAAATTGAGGATATCTGTGGTATTATATTGTTTTTCTATGTTTTCCTCTTTGTCTTCTTAATTGAACGAATTGTACACCTTGAGGATCATGGTTTCCTCTGATTAATGGATTCTTGAGCATCCGAGGATCTGATGTATCTTTCCTATTAATCACTGTTTACATTCAAGTACCTTGAATTCATTTATGCAGAGAGGATCTATGCCTTATGGATTTTCTTCTTTGTGTTATATTTTCTCTTCCTCTATCCAATAAACCTTTTAACTAATATACATATTGATTTATTTTAATGATAAGGGTGTTTGCTTGAATCCATAGCCCAACAGTCCATCATTGATTTACAGTAGCTAACTGTCTTTTCCTTTCCTTGTTTTCTTCTTCTTGATCTAGTATAAACCCAATCAAGTCTTTTTATTTCAAAATGTGCTAGGATTTCTCTTAAGAAGTCTAATAACAACTTATAGTGCTAACATTTATTGGCATTGTTGTTGGGGATGGAAATGAAGAAATATTCCCTGGGAGAATCACATTGATCAGATCCAACTTTTGATGGTGAACAAAGGTTGGTCACATATCAGAGACTGCATGTAATGTCCCCCACCTCTTATAGAGGTAATGAGGAGACTCAGTGGCCTAGGCACCCCCACTAGGTCATAGTCTCACACTGAAGGGGGGAAAAAGTCAAGAAGTTAAAAGTTATATTTTTAAGTTGACTTAAGAAAGGAAAAGGAAAGGAGTAAAAGATAACTCA